>VYXD01009488.1:923677-949781 GCA_013397195.1 Hylia prasina
TTTTTTTTCCCACTTGAATATCACTAGGGGAAAATAAAACACAAACCTATTCTGTTTACCAAGTCTAAGACATTACTGAATGCTTACTTTGGACAAACTTTGTTGAGATTGTTATATTTTAATAAAATGTTTTGCATAACGCATGAGCAAGAGACAGATTGAGATAACAGACTTGAAAGCTTCCATTTCAACTAAAAGTCTTTTATAAAATTTACATTCTGCTGTTTCCAACACAAACCTCTGTAACATTAGGCTCATAGCAGGGCAAGTTAAAAGACACTATATTGCAGAGAGATGCTGGTTTGGAAATTCCAGAATTCCTATGAAGTGAAAAAAGTAGAAAAATGTAAGAGCAAGTGTTCTCAGAGAAAAGGTAATCATAGCACAGGTCATCAGTTGTATGTTACTTGGATAAATAAGCCTGGATTTTTATTGAAACAATCCTGAATGCTCTATTATACATTAAGCTAATCAGTGGGAATGCATCCAAAGATTTATTTAATTACACAATCTTCTTTCCCTTTTCAGGGCTGAAATTATATACAAATTGTAAAATAAATCAAAATACAGTATAATTAAATAGTCTCCTTAATAATATGTACTTTTTACTTCTGACCTTCTAATCACTCCTTCATATCTGCAATATTATGAGAAGATAACCCAAAACTCTTCAGTTTACAATGCTGAAAATGCCCACAAAGAGCCAAAGAGCCCCATGCAGATTTTGTCTGCTCTGAACTACTCCTTGCCCATACAGTGTCCTGTCCCACAACCTTTTTACCTTTGGTGCTGTTCACTGGAGGGACTCTTTCAGTTGGTGCTTTTTGTGTGTTCCTCCAGCTGCCCAGTGGCATGCTTTCCATGACAGATGCTCTGGCTTCATTCTTAACATATGTTCCAGATGATAATTCCATCTTCTTTTCTGGATAACTTTAGAGCCAAGGGGTTTTTGAGCTGTCTAATGAATCTTGGCATCTGTTATAAATTCATTCCATTTAATACATAGTATTTTTCTAAGGCATTTGCTTTCAAAGGCATTTAGATGTCTGTACCTTTGTTGGATTTCCAGCTTTCACATCCATATGTTGTGATGGAAAGCAATATCTGAGTTGAAGTTTCACACCCTGGTCTTTAAAACATGGATTTTTATGACCGTATCTTATTTAGTTGGTAAATGAAACTGTTGCCTTGCCAATTTGTAATGCTAGCTCCTTACTGAAATCCCCAGATGACAGGCACCTGACTACCATGATATAGAAATTTATTCATTTCTTGTATTCTTTTACTTTCCAGTGCAGACTTTGAACTGGGAGTTTTCAGGGATAAATTTTATTTGTCTATATTTTCTTTCTTATAATTACATAATAGCATTCTAAACAAAGCACTTAAAAAAAGAAAAAGAAAAAAAAGAAAAAAAAGCCCCCCAAATAATGGTTTTAACTTCATCTTCTAAATGAGGAAGACAATGAGGCATTGCAGCATTACAGAAGTTACTGCAATTACCATGGAATTCTTGTTTGTTTCAGAGACTTCTCATGCTTTCTTAAGTAATGAAAAATTCCCAGTCCCTGCAATGCAAGCTTTCAATATTTTTTTTTTCTGAAACCCTATCTCTACATTAAACTTTCTCCATCTTATAATTCCTTGATTTTGTATCTAGCAATGCAGGTAACCTCATTTCCATACCAAACTTGCTCACTTTCCCAACCTATCTAGCCCAACTTTTACATTTCTCCATTCTCTGTATCCTTCCCATTTAACCAATCACTCTCTACTCTCAACAGGCTCATCAGATGCTTAGAGCCATGTAAAAATAGTAGCATTTACCACTGACTCTTTCAAACAAGACCAGAGAGCAACTGTGGCCAAGGGAAATGTGTAGCAAAGCTAATGACAAATTTTTACACCAGAAAAACCCAGTAGGAGTTACAGAATGAACCAAAAGAAAAATATCTTGAAAATACTACCAATTTTTCCATTTTTACAATTTCAAACTAGGAACAAATCAATGCATATTTTTCTTTCAGAAAAAAAAGAGTGCTGCTCAGTGCAACATCAGCATAAAAGGCCATTTCCTTGGATATTATCCTTAAAACAGACTCTGAGAAAGTTCTCCTGATCTTTATTGCTCTTGGTACCTGCTTGACATCCCAGGCTCCACAGCAGCTCACAGCATTCCATGGTTAAAAAGAAACATCAAGGCAGTTAAGATTTACAAAAAGATGCCTCTTTTCTCACAATGAGGACTTAAGGAAACTGCCAACTTTAGGTGTTTTACTGAATTCTATCTTTCTGATTCTAAGTCTCCACAAGGCTTTATGCACACTAAAACCTTTTGTATTTCAGACATGCATTTTGAAACACCATTCATTTCCTATTGGGTGTGTTCCAAACAGCAATACTGCTGTTCCTCAGACATTGGTTAAATAATGATGCATGCAATTTCTCAGTAGAGAGTAATTCCTAATATTTAACTATTTCAAGGGAAGATTGAAATAGCTTAATTTCTTGCTTTGCATGTTAAAAAAATAAAATATCACTCTTAAGAAATACAAGCAGATTTTCAAGAAACTCTAGAGATGACAAGTTATTTGGAGCATTTTTAAATATGTTAATTGGCAAAAAACAGGAGATCATGGTAAGCCACCCTTTTTTTAAATCATGCATGTAATCAATATAAAACTTTCCGCTGTGCTAAAGCTACAAATATATTGACATCAACAGCTCACAAGCCACAGATGGCTTTTAGGGAATACAGTGGATTGCAAGAAAGGAAAGACTATTAATATGCTAAAGCTATAATGCAGGATTGTATTTACTACAAAAATACAAATGCTTACTGTGAGGTAATTTACCAGTGACAATTATTTCACTGAATACAGCGACCTGTGGTTTTCTATCCACCAAACCTCATAGAGATACTTTCTTTTTGTAAGGAAAGGTCAGACATAGTCTGGACTACACAATGATGCTTCTGCACTCATGTTGCCTTGCAGTAAAAAAACCCCTTTTTGTCCCTATTTATTTTATTCTCCTCTGGAGTAGCAACTTGTTACCTTTTTTACAGGAAAATTCATTACAGGAAAATTCATTACAAGAAACTGACACAAATTTGGATGTTATATTCTTATGCAAGAATAAGTTAAATTATTGAAGTATGTTCCTCAAAAAGACCCAGAAAACCTATTAAAGTTAGAATTTTTTAGAATGTGACCTTTTTTGAGTGGGTCAAGTTCTTAGTGAAGGAGGAGGATAGCTATAGTAATAATAATAGTAACAGTGTTGTAGTATTTTTATTACTTTATTATTATTATCATTACTACCTATCTACAGTAGATTCTTTAAAACCTCACTACCAATGCACTCAACATCTGTGTGATTATCTATTAATGACTATATGGATACAGAGGAAATTGGCACAGAAAATATATCTCAGATAAATACATTAGTATTACACAGCTATTATATATCACAAATAACATGCTGTAACTGGTTCCCCAGCTCTTCATTTGTAGACTAAATAATAACTGCAGCTAACTTCTTGGATCTTCTCTACCCTTGAGAGGATGTAGGGGAACACAAAGTATTTGAAAGAATCCCTAAAACCAGCTGGTTTGATTTCATTTAGGGGTTTGACTCTTGGTTTTGTTTCATTTGCCAAGAAATTTTTCTATTTCATCTAATATCAGCATGGTTGTCCACAGAGCTGCAAATAACAGCAATTCCCTATCTCCTTTGGAGCAAGGATAGTTGGAAAGGGAAATGTTCATCATCTCTACATAAGCCTCTTTCTGCCAACAGCAGTTCCACATAAAATCCTACACACATGGTGTAAATTAAAAGTATAAGATCCTGAGATTGTAAACCATCCAAAGGGATCTTAAACACAATGTTTACAACAAAAATCAATTTAAAATATTCATGCGCAAGCTGAAATCAAAGAACGTGATCTTTCTCCAAACCTTGTTGTATAACCAAGCAAACCCAGAAGTACCATATTCATTGCAAAGGATGAAGTTCAGACAAAATCTATTTTACAAGAATTCTACCTAAAGTAGCAGAAAATCTACAAGAAAACTCAAGACTGTCACAAATTAACACTACCTGAAGTTTCACTCATTGTCCACCAACACAGTATAGATATTCTGAACTCTGAAAACCATCAAGTATCATTTTAATCTGGAATAACAGTAGAAGCCAACAACTAACTAGCCTCAGAAGAGTACATGTCTATCATCAGCCTTGAGAGTTTTTTTGGTTAAAATACTCTTTTTAAACACCTTTCAAGCTATAAACACAAGAGGAATTTGTGAACTAGAGGAACTATTATTTAGATTAAGGAACCACTTAATGTTCCAGACATTAGCCAAATCATTCTTCTGTGAAAAAATTCTGTTTGTTTAAAAACTATAAACACACAGGAATAGAAATTAGCTAAGCCTCCTGGTGGCATTTTTTAATTCAATCACATTTAGGACTAGCACAGAATAAATCTAAACATGAATTTCAAAGAAAACCATCTTGAAATACAAACTAGTTGTGCCATAGTCCTGCGGTAGTGACAATATAAGTTTTAGGTGCAGTTCTGCAGCCAATTGACCCTTGCAAAGGTCGGGGCTGCCACTAGCAGGGAGCTGTCCTGCCCTCCACGTGGCCACTCTCCCATTCCCATGTTTGCCAGCTCTACTGTTTGTGCAGCTACACGGTGAGTCAGGTCAGGGAAATGATCCATCTGAAAGTCAGCTAGGAAAATAAAAATAGATTCATTTTCAGCCAGATAAATTTCCCAGCATGATTCACCATGTCACCATTACGAGCACAAGTGCCAACACAACTGAGCTAGGGGAGGACATGACACTTCCCCCATTTCAGCAACAGCTTCCACTTAAGTTTCAAGTAAACATGGAAGAGCATCAGGGGCAAGTTCACAAGCTTCTAATTAAAATATAGTAGCTGCTGCTGTTTCTCAAGATAAGAATAAAGTTGTTCAGAAAAGTTTCCAATGTATTAGTCAGCAAGCATAAACTGGCATGATATTATAAAAGCAACACAGTTCAAAACAGAGTGAATACCAGCCTCCAAGTAAAGCAGAAGATGCTATATAGAAGCACACTACTTTGAAGGAATTTTTATGCATGTAAAAGTTATACCACTAATCCACCTGCAGTTGCATGAGATCAAAAGTGTGCCAGCACAGGGAGGGATGCTGTCATGTTCCTACAGATTACTGTCTCCCAAGGATCATTGTGCAAGGGTTTCCTCCAGTCTCTCTGGAAAATGCATAACAAAAGAACCAACCTTAAGATTTTTCCATTTTCTTTAACAAGTCATCTCTCTGTATGACCTAACAGATTTTACCTCTTCCTCTGCAATGTGTCAGGATAAACAAAATAAAAAAAAAATCTACTTCTTCTCATTCAGACTAAACTTCAACTATTAGATTCATTTTACTTCCAACACAAAAATTATATTTCAATTATATAAAATTATATTTCAATTATATAAAATTATATTTTTAAAGCCTGAATATTGTAATGAAAGGTGTTTAGAAGTTTCACAAAGATAAACTCACATTCAGGAAGTGTCTGAGGTGCAGTAACAATACTATTTCCCTTATATCTTAGGGAAACTGTGACTTGGACAAATTCAGGTTTCCACTACACTGAGAGCCAAATTTAAGGTACTATTGGCCCAATTCTTCATATAATTTACCATCTTACATGTCTTCCTTCACTATGAACTAGGTTATCAAAAAATTATCACGAACAAAATCACAGAGCATCTGTATCAAGTAGCCCTGAAATGTCTTGCTGGAGGTGTGGTTCTCAGTACCTCTGTCTAATTAGCAGCTATTTGTGAAGGTTCTTCTGGTTACAGTAACTTTCTTACATGTGGCAATGTTGATAAAAGACTATCAGGAAGCTGTTTCCACTAATTTTTTTTTACATTTCAACTGTTCAAATATGAATAACTAAGGATTACACAATTTGGAATATCATTGCAAAAATGGTAACATCTAATCAAACTGGGATCTTGCTAATTTTACACAATTAATATGCTACCATATTGTAATTCAATATTTTTGGGAAGACTACTATCAAAGTCAAGACATCCATCAACTTGTAAGTGATCTTCTGAATCTATTTAGAAAAAGAGAATGTGTTTTCTTATCAGTGCTCTGGCATCTACACATTCATTTCCTATCTTCGTATCAGTTTTTAAGAAAGCACTTTGTTAGAAAGCAAACTATAAGCTAAGAATTTATAGTAAATAAGACCTCAGTTGCAATGATCTGATTACAAAGAAATTTACTTAGGCTTATATAAAGTAACCTAACAATGCCCTGAGTTGCAAGGGAAGGAAGGAATCAGTAACAACACAGACTAGCTGAGAGATAGAGTAAGTTGAACTAGTAAGAGATGGTATTAAAGAGCACTGAAAAAAATGAGACTGGAAGGACACCAACATTACAGATAAGGAGTATACATCTGAAGCAAATCTACCAATTATCAACGACTAAAAGCTTTGCCTTACACTGTGACCACCATTCACCCACTGCAGAGGGGCTCTCAAATCCATAGGAACAGAGGTGACAAGGCATCCAAAGGAAAGCTCTGGAAACATTCATATGTAGCTCAAACCAAAATCCAAGCAGATTTCCATGCAAGTCTCAACAGATTTGTTCTATTATGCTGATGGAGTCCTACCCTGGGAGGCAGAAATCCCTCCCAGAGCAAGTTAAGGGCTGTGCTGTTGGAACCGAGCAACAACGTTTTGCCTGCAATTTAGATTAAACGGCTCTCAAGAATTTGGAGATTGAATAAATCCCACTCACTACCAGCATCTTTCCATGTTTTGATGGAAAAAAGCCTCTCATTTTGTCTACAATTTGTAGAGATGCTCATGAAGTGTCAACAGCTACTCTTGGAAACCAAAAGACAACCAACATAGCACTGAGTGGCTATAAAACCTTCTTCTCTGGTCTTCTCCCTGAAGTTCCCTTATTGAAAAAAGCTTATTTTCAATATCTCAATCTGCAGTTTCATTTGTCGCATGCCCTAAAACTCTCTGTTCTTAGTCCAGTCCTAAAACTCTTTCAGAACCTAGTTTCAAGTCGCAGTTGTTGACCTCAATAATGGTTTTGACAATTACAGCAGGGGTAGTATTAAAGAAGTGGTTCCCACAGAGGCATAAGCTGATTTGACCTAGCTGAGGTGAGAAGAACAGATTCACAGACTGCTTCTGAAATAAAATCACAAACACTTGCAAGATTTGTTGGACTGGCACGTAGGTATATTGAGAGAAGATGATTTTTTACAAGGTATCAAAAGTACCGGTATTGCAAGCATATTATCCTTACAAAAACAATGTGCAAGTAACACAAACACAAAGGAATTTTAAGTGCAACCATTGTATTACAGCATGCCAAAGGTATTATACAGCATGACTATTGAAGCTTCAGGTAAAAAGTAGAGGTTTTAATAAACAGAAAACTTGTGTTTGCCAAATAGTTCCTCCAACTCTTCCCCAACAGCATCCCTTGGACATATGCTGGTCATGCAGTACTGCCAGGCCAAAAGGGTTGTGAGAGGAAAAGGGCAATGAATTCTTAACATCTTGCTTCCCTTATCCTTGCAACAGAAAATGTTCAAGCTTGCTTCTTTAGAAGTACTGCTCTCATGGGTAACCAAGTAGTGTGAATAAGAGAAACCAGCATGAATGGGGAAAACCTTCAGAACTTGAGCAACCAGGCAACATTCATTGTACAGGAAATGGAACAGACATACAAAAACCTGTAAGGTCACTGGGTACAGAATACTCCAAAACACCCAGTGCCCAGGTATCTTCCTGTGTAACAGGCAACCTGTTGCTGCCAGGAATAGCAAAAGCACCTTTCTACCATAAAACTCAGGACATGCAAAAGCTTTAAGCCCAAAGTGGTAAGTACCAGAAACGTGCCTTACAAGCAACTGCAGGTAAAACAAAGAAAGATTCAATTTAAGTATTGAATTTGGTTAACTTCTTTTCAGAAATCTGAACGTCAGTTCTTCCAAGGTCAAATATATTAATATGCCCATGAAAGTTCCATGTTAATAATACACTGTTATTACAGACATAGGAGAACATCTTCCTCCATTCAAAGATATTACTGTATCTTCTATTTGACATATTACTGGTAGGAACTAACACATTCAATCAAAAAACATGCGCAGAATTTTAACCCCCATGATCCACAATACAGCTTCATGTATGAGAGCTTCATTTTTACTGATGAGACTCAAAACTGAACAACCATTTAAAAACCGGTAACAGTCTCTGTTATAGCTACAATGAAACAAAAACAATTTTAAAAATTTTAAAAATTAATCAACCATGCACAATTATCTAAACTGGCATTCAACAAGGATATTGCAACAAGGCTAATCTTGAAACTGTTTAAAATACTTTGCATTTCATGCTTCAATTTCTATTCCAAACTGCCTTCAAGAACAGAAACTGGTAATAGTACAAGATGGAGAGTTGCAAAAATTACACTCACTTATGCACTACCTAAAAAGTATCTTGAATAATGTTATTTAGCAAAGAGAATGCCTCATCCTAGTTATAACAAGTTAAGATTTTCATATGGTGTGATCTTTCCTCTTCAAGGAAAAGTATGGATAAAAAGGTTATAATTATTCCAAAAGGAAGATCTTGGTAGTCAACTACAAAGTAACAGAGGAAGGACAGAGAAAGGGCTTAGAGGCCCTCCTCTCCCAGGGGGGTAGTTGCAGGAAAACAGCATCTAAATACACAGATCTCTGCTCATAGTGTATGTGGGGAAAAAAAACACCCAAACAAACAAAAACCAAAACAAGAAAAACCAACAATGACAACAACATACAAAAAAAAAAAAAAGAAAATAGTGCTGACTGCAAGCAACTTTACAGATTTACCTAAATCCATTTCTACACTGAGTGCAAGATACAGCAATCTACTAACTATCTGGGAATTAAAAAAAAAAAAAAAATTAGCTACCATATAAGGACATAAGAAAGGTCACACTGCCATTTTTCCTCCCTTTGGTCCACATGCAACTGCCTCTTTTACATTCACATATTTTGTTGGAACTTCACATTTTGCATTAATTAGATAGAATTAGAGTAGAACAACTACAATATGAAGGGCTTATTTAGTTTCAAGTCATTTATCAATCAAGACTTTACCTTAAATGACTATTTGCTAAGACAATTAGAAAAACTTCTTTAAATTTCTTCTACATTGTACAGCAGATGTTCAACATAGTCTATTTAAATTTGTCTTTGTTAGAGGTGTGTTAAATTGCTCAAATAATTCAGACAATCTGCAAACAAGATTTCTGACAGGTTGTGAATAACACTCAATTAATACCATAACTTCTGAGATTAATTTTCCAATCAAGGCATTTATGTCCCCATTAAAAAAACATACCGAAAAAAAAACCCCTAACACAACCAATGACAAAAAAAAACACAAAAACAAAAAAAAAAACCCAAAAAAAACCACCAAAAAACAAAAACCTCAAACATACCACATGAACTCAATCTCCAGTGTGTATTTCCAAAATTAACATCTGTTTGGTCTTGGTTCAACTGTAAAACCCAATGTCCACTACATTAAATAGTTCTTTTTCTGGATTTGAGCTAGAGGGAGAAGGGAGAAGACATGTTACCCTAAGACTATAAATAATTCGTACTTGAAACAATTCATTACTATTTGGAACAATAGATTTATTCCACTACGCTATTTATTCTTCTTGATAGAAGATATAACAAGAGTAAATATTTTCCACAGTTATTTCTCAAAATCCCATGATTTTGAGAAATCATCATGTCCTGAATCTCAAAAATTAAAAAAGAGTGGAGTTGAGTCAATCTCATCACAGTAAATCAAACACATTCTTTGAACTGTATAAGTTTAGAAATACTAGCACTACTTCAATTTTAGATACTAAGAAGTTATGAAAGGTATTTTTAAAAAGAAGAAAAAAAGGAAAAAAGAAAAACATTGAGTGAAAAATCATACTACAGTATTTCAGTGATACACTATTTGCAGGACAATCTCATTACAGGAAAGCTACATGACATCTGGTTTTTTACCACCATCTCATTACATCAAACTTCTTAAGTTATTACAGTTAAGCCACAACAATTATGGACTTGGGTTCCTTCTCTACAGAGCTGGGATTCTGGTACATGTGAGCCACGTGAAGATTGCCATGGCAAACTGCACTGCCTAATGCACCACACCAGAACACTGAAGCCCAGACAGAGGTAAGGCAACCCAAGTGTGGCAGCACAAGCACTAACTCAAACTGACAACATATTGCCTTGTCTTTAAACAATGACTTAGTCATCATGTTGTGTCTTACACACTAGGTATATCCTCACCAAAACCTTACTCTTTCAATTAAAGACAAAGTTAGCTGACACATTAAATTTAAAACTGGGTCCTTTAAAAAGTTAGCATCTGTGTCAATTCTTCCTTTGTCCCTAATGATCTTTCAATAACATGGTAACAGAAACTCTTAAATCTTTTCATATGTTTAAATTAATTGAAATTCTGTGCACAGGTTATATATAAAGAAATTAGGTTGCAATTAAGCATAGTTATGAAAGATTCTTAAATCTAATTGTTGTGACTATTATAGACCACAGACAAGGTCAAGTCTACAACTCAGAAAACTCCGACTTTAAAGAAAAAATACCACATGAATTATAAGCATAAAACTCACTTTTGTAATGATACAACCCTAATCACACTAGGCATGTACATCATGTAAAAAAACATCTGTTTCCAAACTGAAGAATTAAAAACATATTCCTCTCTGCAAATCATTAAATTTCATTTAGTAAATACAGTAAAAGCCTGTTAAATAAAATTAAGGATGCTAACTTTTACATAAATTTAAAGATACTCTGCAAAACATTGTCCTCTGCAAATCCAAAATGTAAAAGTCATTTCAGCAATTACTGCAGAGTGCTTACATTAACCGCAGTAATGTCAAATATTTAATTTCTGCATATCAGCACCAAGGTTCAGGTCACTGTATTTAAGGGTTTTAGTCAAAACTGCTTCCCTTTCATCTGTATGCATTACAAGGGAAAATGTTGGCATCATCTAAAAAAGTAAATTCATAAAGGAAGACAATGCATCTCTCTCCTAATGTGGCTACAGGTATAACTGGAGAACAGAAAGAAAGAAAAATTATCCTCTCTGAGCCAGTGAATTGCAAAAATATCTTTGCAGCTGCACATGGACACAGGCCATGAGCTGCTTGGTTCTTGTCACTGGATCTAAGACAGCGAGTTACAACCATAAAGCCATCCTTACAAAATACATTCCCACTCCTCTCTTGCCTGAGCAGAGACTCTGCTCTAAGAAGACTGTTGAGAGCTCTGCTGGCTCTCCACTTGTTCAAGTTCTAATGTCTCACAGGGATCTGAATTAGTACTTTAGTTCAAATAAGGAAAGTGCTTTTGCAGCAAATCTCCCCACCACCCTAGTTAATGCACTTTCATCTGCTACTTGGAGCAGCCCCACAGTGGGCAAAGCTGGCTCCTTTCAGATGAAACCAAAAGCCACACAATGTACTCCAGGAACACTACCACTGCCAAAGGGGCACCGAAGCAAACAGAAGCCAGTCCAAATTAACACCCACTTCACTTTACAAAAGTACTAAGTGTAGAAAGGTATTGAGTCCCCATCACCAATTATTCCATTCTCCAAATCTGCTCTTGCTGGGTTGCATTACTTACTCAGGCGCACCCAGTCACCGGGCTTCAGGGTCTCCTTCCACCTGGGACCACAGGTTCCCCAAGCTTCTCAGGCACTGCTCCTCCCTGGGTTTTGTGTCTTCTATTGTCCAAACTTCTCACCCTCCAGCCTGTCACCTCTGCTCATCTGACCTTTCATATACAACAGCTTACTCTTCCACAGTATCATCTGGTTTCACCACACTGAAACTGCTTCTCCTAAAGACTACTCCAATTCCAAGTATGATCAAAAAAACTTAATTCTGCCATTTCTTAACTTTGAGTAAAACATTAATACTTTAATGGGTGCCTCATTTAAGCACACACAGAAAAACAGGGCTTTGAAATAAACTGTGTAGCACCACAACTGATTTTTCAGTGCTCACAGCAGGCTTAAAACCCTAAAAATATAGCCTTCAGCCCTCTATTACTGACATGGACACAGCACTAAGAATAACAATAAGGCAAACATTTTTTCACTGCATTTCACAGCCATTCATGGTGCCCTAACACACCTGTCTTCCCTGTCCTCTCTCTAGGAGAGTCAATCTAGAGACAGATCCCCAGCTCTATTTTTAGTCCTCCCCTCTCATTTCTACACTGAGTTCACCTAACTCGCCATCTCATTAGACAGCTCCTCAAAACCACTTTTCATCCCAGTACCTTCATGTCATCCTCATACTCCTGACTGGGCTGTGAATCACAAAAAGAAGTTGGATTTTTTCCCCTCTCCTTGTGTCACAAACCATACTGACTGCTGAAGCAGATGATTTCAAGAGGTCCAGGGCTGTAGTCACATGGCCATGTAATTCAGTATGATAGATCAGTCAACTGAAGCAGCCCAGGCCCCTGTGTTCCCAGCAGGAAGGGTTTACAAGTTTTATTTCTAGACAAGTTCAATCTGGAGCCTCAGAAATCTATGCTGCACCATACATTTGGCTCAGGGCTGTCCAAGGGACTGGTCACTGGGGCTGGAATTCATTCAGTGTCTCACAGAGATCCAACACTCACCCTTCTCCAGGTGGAACACGGTTTGCACCTACCAAAACCAGCCTGTGAACTGAATCAATGAGTATCAAGTGTTGATGATCAAAGAATTCACTTTAAAACTGTAACAGAATGATGGCTTGTGGAAGCAAGACAGCTTTACCCAATCCCACGATGCTTCTTAGCACAGACAGAGAACATTTAGCTGCCAAAATAAGTGTTTACCGAGCGTATTCGCAGAATATGGATTAAAGTCGGATACGTTTTCTTGGCAACATTTAACAAATGCACTTAACAACTTTGATTTTCTTGCTCCAGAGCAAGGTCAGAGTAAAAGTTGTAATTACATGAAATGTACAATCATTGAATAAAATGCTTACGAATTCTTGGCGTTGTGAAACACAACCATGCTTTTCCTTTTGTTTTCAGAAACAAAAGAAACACTTTAACCCACCAACAATCAGAATAAGTCAGACAAAAACATTAAGGACAATATTAGATGCAATTTAAAAAATTTCCACTAAAACCTACACAGTTAAGTATAGCAAGAAGAAAAAAAAAACCATCATAAATTCAAAGTTATTTATCATATGGAAAATGCATGCCATGAAATGTCTTTCATTGGAAAAGAAAACAATTACTAATAAAATTGACCTCAAAATGTCAAATTGGTGGGTTTTTCTTAAATTAATTGATAGCAAACCAGGGTGAGAAGAAAAACCTTTATTTCAGAATTTCAAATATTAAGTAAGACATTGAATTTCAGCATACATTGTCCTTTTCTGGATCCTGGTAATTAATATATGCACATCCAGTGCTTCACAAAGTTGATAGCAGTTGTAATAAGAATGAACATTACCTGAAGGAACTGATGTCACGTAAAAGAAAATTATTTGGAGCATCCTAACCATTCAAATACATTTGAAAGAAATTTATATGAAATAATCAAAAAAGGAAACCAGATCTCCAAACTGAGTAAACAACAACAAGGTGGAAAGGAAAAATAAATTAAAATTTTAAATACTCCTTGTCATGCAAAACACTATTTGTTATAAATACAGGTATATACTCCAAAATAGGAAGTCAGCCTTAAGTTTAACATGGTTTAGCTTATTTTCATTTACAACACCCATAATGCATCCTGAAATACAATTTATGCAGGAATAATAAAAGAATAATAATTTTTTCTCTCATTATCTTGCCTTCCTTGACATTAATGTCAATCTGCAATAACAAAGCTAATAATGATTTTTGTCTTCACACACTGCTATTGAAGTAAAGCATTTCTTTGTAAATTAAAGGGTAATTTTGTTCCCACTATTTCAGTCTTATCTTTCTGGGCTAGGATCACAGAAACTCATGGTATAAATCACCCTAAAATCTCTGGATCACCACCTCTCTGTGAGAGAGGTTACATCCTTTTGAAAATAATCATATGGGCAACCACAACCTAAAGCAGAGCAGCATGAAGCATGGAAGATTTCATCCAAAGTTCATCACATGATATGAATGCCAGATATTTCCAGATGTTTCACATTCAAAGATGAACATACAGCAAACCCCCTAAATCTGCAATTGTGAAACATTTTAAAGAGACATCTCAAGAATTCACAGGAATTCAAACAGAAACTCATACTTTATACTGGCTTATAGTTAGGAACATATTCTTTAATCATATGGCTTCCAGGTCTGCTAAGTAATTAGGTGTATGCTGAGCTTTATGCAAGTATTATGTTGATTTTACTGGGACTACTTGCATCTGTAATACAAGCTGAGCCACACAGAATGATTTTGGCATCTAGGAAATTTCACAAAAAGCATCACATCTACAGCAGCTTCCAGGCAACCTTTGACTGCACACTTTATTACTGCCTCTTCCAGAGGCCACAACAGCCAGCTCAGTCTGATGCACAGGTAACAGCAGCTGCAGCAACAAGCTCCAAGGTGAAGTGGGAATTACTGACCTTCCTCTGCACTGTCAGCTACCTCCACAAACAGGGGCAGTGCTGAGGGTCACGTATCAATACCAACAAGGCCTTAATCTGACCATATGGTCAGATTACCTTGCTCCAGACCAGAAGATAAATCAAGAACATTCACCTGTGTAACCATGTAATACCATTGCACGCAGTGTAGGAGACATCAGAAGCACTTTCCACTAAAAGGTAGAACTTACCCCTCTTCTGTACCCAGCCTTCCTTCACAATGGTAACATCGCTCATGATGACTCCACTCTGAACCCCAAACTCAAAAGAGTATTTCTTTGAGTTATCAGCTTGTCTGTTTGGCTTCTCTTCTGCAGCTCTTCACAATTTCTACTGATGAGTCAGACTGGAAGGAAATATTAGAGAAAGAATTTGAGTCTTTTCTGTTTTTCTCACTTGACAGCCAACAAAAAAAGTCTTTGTTGATGTATTTCACTGACTGAGCTCATATTAAAAATCTGCCTTTATTTTTAATTAACTATATAACACAATCATGTTTCTAGTCTTACAGCACATTTTCCATGAACATTACAATACTAAAAAGAAGCAGAATGTGTTAAAATTTAAGTCATATGGCACTTTTATAAAAGGCACACAGCAGAATTCTCTCGTACTAATGCACAGGATGCTGTTTTAAATGAAAGGCTGCCGGCCCAGCTTCAAAGGCCCAACTCTGAGCACACAGAAGCTTTCCCTGTTCCCACAGTTGTCAGAAACCATTCAGTGGACAAGTTATGGCTACCTACAATCATATTAAGAGTGTGAGAAAATGGAATGAAAGGTTACTTTCTTGATACTTCCACTCTAATTTTATTATAGCCAATACAAAGCCTGAACTTAGAACAGTTTTTCAAAAACAGCATCATCTCCATCATTACACAAACACAAAAACAACTTCTTAAAAGTACAAATTAACCAAAAACACCCTAAATGTTCAGTTTATGAAAAGAAGGAGTGCATGTTCTCCCAAAGCTTTAAGCCAGGCAGTGACAAGAGTGCTCTTTTCCCTACAAACCTCAGCCTGCAGGGCACAGAAGGGAAGTTAGTCCTGGAACAGGACATACCACTCTCAGAAGCCACAACCCTCTCTTTTGACCATCTCACTCCCAGACTACCTAACAGCTGTGAAGAAGAAATAAATAGCACTACAATTAAGTAGGAAGAGAAGCCAGAGGCCAGGAGACATTTCCTTTTGCCAGCAAACTGCCTTTCCCCTCCAAGCTTCAAAATAAAGAGAAGCATTCAAATAATGTTCATCCAGAAAAGCATGGGAAGCCAAGAAATGGGATTTCTCTGATGGTGGAGGAACACCCTTCCACAGCTCTGCACACAGGAGCACATTTGCACACAGTGGTGGCACAGAACAGGAATGCCCCTACACAAGTTTAGTGCTATCAAATGCTGCCCATACAGATCCATTTAGAGACTGACCAACAATATAAATGGGAAAGAAACAAATATGACTGTGCTAGAAGCAATCTCTGCAACCAATGAATGAAGAAAGCACTTGGAAATCAGATTTTTTAACACAATCAAGTACAAACTAAAAATGGAACCATTATGGACATACAGGTTATTTCTTATTCATCATTTGAAATATGTGTATTTGCATGACACAGCAGCTAGATGGAAGGCTATTTCTGTATGGATGCTGTAACATGCAAAATAAAACTCAGCATGAGAATTTTTTCAAGTGGTATGCAACAAAAATACAGCACAACCCAATTTTACAGAAACACTCCAGTGTGCCCATTTGAGTCTTGCCTTCACTAAACTATTTTTTTCAAGAACATTCAGTAATTTGGCTGCATAGAAGTAAAAATCACCATGTTAAACTCATTAATACCGTAAAGTTTAAGTAATATTGACCACTGTGTCTCTGAGACATCCCCACAGCACTGGCAGTGAGACCTGCGCAGGTGACACACAACATTTGGCATTGGCATCACACCCTGTCGTGTCCAGCAGGGCACCACACACCTGTGTCTGTAGAAACACACCCTGCTTAAGCTTTCATAAGAGTTAAAAGAAAATGTTATGTACATTTGGAAGGACATGAGAATGCTTTACTAATGTTACTTGATCTGACTTCAACTGCTTAGGCGTCATTTTATACGCAAGCCAGTACAGCAGAAATAACCAAAGCATGCATTTCCACATCCTGCACCTTACTAATGTGAGAGCTAATTTCTGGGTCAGACATTATCAGAACTTTTGTTTGCATGCTTCAAACGAGATAAGCAAGTCTATCAGCTGTGCATGAAAAGAGATCTGACAGATTAAGACACGTGCCTGAAAGCAGGCTGCTGTTCCGCCGTTCTGGATCACTGCAGCACAGCATCAGCTCTTATTACAAACCCATAAATCTTTACAAAGCCCAGAGGTGGGTGTCAAACAACTGTGACCTAAGAGCAGCTGTTCTGGGAAGGAAGTATAAGCACATCAATTTCCAAATACCCAACTTAAGTTCAGTTTTCTACAAGATTTTCATTGCATTCTTTGAGAAGTAATCACAGCTGATTTTTTTTTTTTCCAGCCATAAAGACACAAGAAGCAATGTAACAGTATTTACCTTGGGTTGGCATATGCTGCAATACATTTTACCCTTTTGGAAAATTTAATGTACTTTCCATTTCTGGTGTGCACTTGTGAACAATGCAATGATTTATTCTTACCGGTAAAGACATATCTGTAAGAAATTAACTTCTGTACCAAGTAGCAATAATCTTGTCTGCCCACAGACTGATCAATCAGTCCATGATTTATGAATGAATTCATGCTTGAAGCTCCCTATTTACTCACTGACTACAATTAAGTTAGTGTTACGCAATCAAAATCTGATCTATGACCGACTTTCATGTCAGACAGTGCCTGAAACAACCTCTAGTGTATTTCTGTAGGCTTGCATCCCACCCATCACATGTACTGCCTTACTGAATTTTGAACAAAATCCCCAATGGTGACAAAATTAACTGCACTATCCCCGGTTCAGCTTCACAGTATTGCCAGAAACAACTTTAGAATTACCAACAGTTCTATGGTTGTATCGATTGCTCCATTAATGGGTAATTAAAAGTCAAGCTGAATTACATAGGAAGCTGAAGGAGATAAATCAAAGCATTAAAAAGCTAATTAAAATAAAGGTTATATGTGCACACTACACTTTCAAGAAGCCATTTGTAAGCATCTGTAATATTATCCCTTATTCAACGCCTTTGAGCCTTTCTAAAAGCTGTACCCCTTTACTCTAAAAGTCATTCAGCAATGCTCCAGAAGAGCAGAATTTTGAGAATCACTTCTTATCGTGACCAACACTGGACTTATAGTGAAAAACAGTCACACAAAAGGCTTCTTCCCTGAAGATGTAATAAAGAATTGTGCATAGATGTAAAGGAGTTGTCTGAAACACATAGAACAAAAACTCTAACATGAAAACAGCATTTCATCTGTAGTTCAATGACTTCAAGAAAAGCTACAGAAATGTTTATTCTGGGCATCTGGCATAGAACTTAAATACTTGTTTGCAATCACCTCTGCTCTCCCAATGCACTTGAAGTGTCAGCAGCTGGTATGCAGTAATTTTTACAGCTTACCTTACTGCTATATATATGGAACCCACAGAAATAAGAGAAAAATATGTTAGAATTGGATTTGACTGATGTTTTGCATTACAGCTGCTTCCTACAGGGAAGAACTTGGTTTTATATATTTTCCAGCAACTAGAGAACACGTCAGATTGCTTCGCCCCACACCGCTTTTTTGGTATCTTATCAAACTTGGAAGATATTTTTCCAACAGTATATTGTGTGTATTCTACAGACAGTATCAGATAGTCATGTATATGCACAATACATACAAGATCCCACTTTACAATGCAGGTGTAAAAATTTACTCCATTACAATCAGTGGTGTGAAGAATTTAGGGACACAGTTTAGTGGTGGAATTGGCACTATTAGGTTAGTGGTTGGGAAAATCCTTTCCAGCCTAAATGATTCTATCCAAATACCTGCTGGGAGGGGGAGGGGGAGTATATCATAAAAAATGCACAACTTTTCCTTTTTTCTTCAGGAAGTTATTAAGCCACTTTTGTAGTGTGAGATAAAACAATTCAGCACACTTCTAAAGAGCTGGTATTATACTTCTAAGTTCCTAGCTGTAAAAGTGCAAAGGCAACTTTCTGACCAAAGATTAAGCAAAGACCACTACAAGCAACAGACTTTTAGATCCCTGTGCCAAGGCTCACAGTTTGCCTGAGCCATGGGAAAAACTAGCCAACACCTTCTCAGTTCTCATCTTGAACTTTAAGAATATCAGCAATATAGAGAAGAACCATCTTACTTCGTGATGCTACCATATGGGAACTATAAGATGGACAATTAAAATGAGCAATGGACCATTCAGGAGAAAGACAGCTTTTCCCCAGCTTCTCTTTTTAAATTAAAGGATGCCCATCACAGCAGTCAGCTACCTACAGAGACCTGGTGAAGAGTAAGAAGGAAAGAAATCCCTTCCAAGCAGAAGAACTAAAAACTGTGTTTCAGGTCTACACTTAACAAACACTATGTGCAAGTGCATTATCTTTGAGATTCATAACAACAGACAAGACTCCTTGGAAATCTGGGCATCTTCCCATTCTCCCCATGACAAGAGACAGCTGAGTAAAGAAGACAGCACCCATAAATTCAGTGTAAATTGTATGACTCAGTTCTCTGTTGTAAGAACTTCCACAAACACAGGCTTCTACTTTCAACAATTTTGGAGCTGAGAAAAAAACAGAAACTCTCACATTTACCAACTCAAGTTACCAGAGAGAATACCAGGAAAATCAATTTCAGTGCTTCTTAACATGATCCCCACAACTTCCTGTACCATTATCAACTCAGTGAATCATCCAACCTTGTTCTCTTAATATATCAGTACTACCATTCTCCCTTTTTACAAGTAATTGTTTGTTTAGTAAAATGTTTGGGGAGAAAAGAATATTATGTGAACCTTTCTGATTCCCTTTGTCTGATTCACTGAGATTCTTTGGTCCCCCACGTAAGCAGAGCCAAATCTCATCATCTCTATCTCCTTATTTTTCAGAAAAGTAACTGAATCATTTTGTACATGCACACAATACCCACATCACCAAAAAAGCAGTTTTCAGTGGCTTCCATCACACACATTTGTTTCCTTGCTTTGGGGCTTTTTTTTTTTTTNGCAGATCAAGCCATTAAGAGTTCTTCTCAAATTTGAGTTTGACTCCTCCCAAACAGCCGAGCAGGCTGTAACTGTTTCCAACGCAGGTTGCACTCCCAGAGCAAGGAATTCAAAATGTCAAAGCTCTAAACTAAAATCAGAGTTATCTTTAGGAATGGAAGCTGAAATCCAGGTTTTATTTATATGAAAAACACATGCATATCCTCCTCCTCTAGCAAAGCTGGCCAAACAATTAGAGGATATACTGCACATCATCAAAAATTACACAAAAGACTATGTGACAGAACAGAGATTGCCACAAAGCTTTCTAAATTAGACTATGTTGTTAATAGAAAAATCACATTCAGGTGAGTACTTTAACCAAAGATTTTGTAGTATTTATACATGCTTTTATAAACTATCTATTCTGGAATTCTGGTTATACTGACTGATTTAAATACTATCACAACTTAGACTGAGGAAAAAGGAACCTCTAGGCACATAAAATTTGTCCAACTTATTAAGCCAATTAAAAATTGAAAAAAGAAATACAAAAACCCCATAATATCAAACCAACACAAAAGGATGAACTGATTTGACAAGACAAAGAAATTAACAAAAAAGGATTATTTAAAGAAAATAGATCCAAAATCTATAAAATGGTAAACTTCATGTACATATGATTAAAATTCTGAAAGATACCTTAAATACTTTCTAAGTAGACATATTTGCAGTTTTTAAAACAGATATTTTAAAAATTCCAAGATATCTCCTTGATAGGCATTGCAAATGCTTTTTAAACTACATTTCACACTAAAAGCCTCAATGAACTTTAAGAAAATTGGTATTAGAAATTTACTTGTAACAACTTTGCTTTCTAAGTTTTGATTTGGAATAATGAGGGACATGATAGGAAAATGGCACTGCCTACACCCTGTGGTAAGGAAAACCAACATACTTTAGAAAACAAATAGCTCTTTCTAATGCATGCTTATGTGTATGCTTAATATTTGCAGTGTTCTATTTTCACTTTCAGTACGTCAAAAAACTTCACGTAACTAATATATGCTCAGATAAGCCTAGTTAGGAGAATGGAGGCACACTGAAATATTAATATACAAGTTAGATGTTTTATTTAGATTCTGCAACTGGATAAGTCTATCAGGAGAGAGACCATCATTCTGTATTTTATTTCCTATTACAATGACAAAGCAAGTTATTTTAAGGGACAAAGGTATAATTAAAGCAAGGTGAACAAAGCCACCCCTGCTTTTGTTTACCAAGGTATAAAGGAAGTTTCTAAATGTAACTAAATTGTTTCTTTAGAATCCCACGTGAAACATTAACAGCCCATTGTTTTGCCTTGTGTTTGTTGACAAAAATGCTTTAAATCCTTTTTGTCCCCCTCAAACCACATAAAACAATAACTGAAAAGCAGACAGGAGCAGAGATAAAACTTATTAGAATGTATGTCTGAAATGTAACCAAAGAATACATTTCAAGTAGAAAAGATGAAGGGAGGGCTAAAATTATGTATAAAAAAAATGTTACTGAGCAAATGATCTTGGGAGAGTTTTGAGACTCAGGGGAAGTCAAATCAAGGATTAGCTGAGCTGAGTATCACAACTATGATAATATTACTTCACTCAACCCTTCAAAACACATGTAGTAAGTTTAATTTGCCATGGATTAATGCAGGAATACTAATCTTTGTCTTTTAGATACAAAGTTCCTTTGCTCTTTAAAAATATCTATTAGAAAATACTCAAACATTTAAGAAAAAATAAACATAAGTTCCATATTTTAAAAACAAACTAAAATTACTTTTCTATGTCTAGAAGACTCAGGAAAAAAAACCAAAACTAACCTAATTTTCAAAAGTTTGAAGAATCCTAGTCATTCTAGGAAAGATTTTTAAAGATACCTTACAAATCAAAGAGATACAAATCAAAGTTTCATTAATCTCATGTATTTAATTATTTCTGTGGTGCCAACTTTTCTGTAGCACAATTCTGTGTTGTGCATAAAAGACCAAGCACACCACTGAATAAAAACCAGAAATACATGAACTCCTCATGAGAAACAAGAAAGTACTGAGAAAAAAAATAGGTTCTCAAACTATTAATATAAAAGATGAGAAAAGTTCAGTGACATGCCTACCAAATAGCTTACTTTTAAACTCTTACATAGTGGGTTTTATTTACTGTGTCTACATTGAACAAATCAAATTTTGAACTGTCTTGTAATAGGAATGAACTTTGTGATTCCTTTCTACAGAGCGACCAAACACTCCAACATGACTAGAACATAATCAACTGCAACATCACTAGAACATAATCAACTTCTAACCTAAAACCTTTGGATCTTCTTGTTCAGAATCAAAATGCATTACTTTCATCAACCTGAGATCTGGATTTCCTAGGGACACAAGGAATTCTCTACAACCTGCACACAGGTGCAGAGCTCACTAGGTGAAGGTCTTTGGCAAATGTCATACGAAAAGTCAGGTTACATGAAACTCACACATACAACCTTAATTCCCTGTCTCAAAGTGTATCAATACGTTTAGAAAAGGATATAATAATTTCAATAAAAGCTCACGAGGCAAGCTGCAACAATTACTTATCTCAAGAAACACACTGAATGCTGAGGGGAAAAAAATAAATGCGTGTTGGTAGAAACTGTTTTGCAAGATTGCTGAGACTGAGAACCACTGCATTAATTCTGTGGTGTTAAACCAGCTGTACAAGAAGCTGTTGATTGTTAGGCACTGACATTCCACACCTACAAAAATGCAGTGGTGAGATCTTCATTGATCTAAAGCTGAAGCAGGGTCTTCAAGTCTGCTCCTGCTATAGGAGGCATTCAAACAACTTTGTCACGTGGACAATGCAGGGAAGTTTGGCAAACCATGCTGTCAAGTCATTCAGACATGCACACAAAATACTGAGGTCCCAGTTGTATTCTTAAGAGAATTTAAAAATCACTACTGTTATTTAGTCAGGATATTACACAGAAAAAAAAAGCCCACAGGGCAACAATGTGTTCTTAATGCTATTTTTGATCAATATGACTCACACTTAGACACTCACATAGAAATATGTGGAAGAAGATTGGTCAAGATGGGTTCAACATATATTATGTATCCTAAACATAATAAGTGTTGACACAAATAGTATCAAAAATCAAAGGAACATTTAAACTGAGCAAAAGTAAGCACCTTCACATACAAAAGCCAAATATGCTTACTCTCCTTGACTGTAACATTTAATGTTATTATTTTTTTTTGAAGTATTAACTTTGCTACATCTTCCTACTACTAAATGAACAACATCTTTAAAGGAATAATAAAGGAAAAAATAATCTGTTTAAAATCCTTGGCATGTATCATAAATGTCCATGCTTATTGATCTAGAGTCATGGAACAAGGATAAAATGCCAAATAATCACCTACTACACCCTTGCAATTTTTTGCAGTTTTTTATTGGTACATACTAGTGATTTGCCTAAGTAAGTTTCACTTAAAAACTGCTATAGGCAGTCCAGAATGTTGTTCATACAATTACCCAAGATAAATGTATAAATCAAAACTTTAAAGATTAATTTTTATGTTAAGAAAAATACTAAAAAGTTAACTTTCACAGTAATTGTTTTAGTATTTTCTGGTAGGTTTTGGGCTGGGTTGGAATTTTCAAGGGGGCTTTTGGTGTTTGTTTTGAGGGGTTTTGTTGTTTCTCAGTCTTTAATTTTTAAATACCTTGAATCAGCTTTTCCAGCTACTGTGTAACTTATCTTTAGAAAGTAATCTTTTCTATACCACAACAACTTGTTGCAAAGAAGAGTAACTTGTGCAACATTTATTTACCAAGGAGACCCTGTGATCCTGGGGAAGTCTCTTCCCTACCGAAAACGCATTGGTCAACAAGCAAGTTTCTCACTGAAACCACACCTTTCCTCACAAGCAATGCAAAACTTCCTGAGCTACATGTTGTGCTAGAAAGCACTCCCTGCCTCTTTCATGGTATCCTTACCAGGCCTATCTTAACAGAACGAGAATCCAAGATAACACAAATTAATCTAATATTCTAGAATAACTTGAAAGGGCACTGAAGCTGGCAATATTTTCTTATAAAAGAAAAGTACTTCAACAAGTACTTCAGCAAGAAGTTGGTTGTAAAGTTCATACAAATACTGAAAATAAAAGCAACTTTTTAACTTAAACAAAACTCACAGATGCACACACTTAGCTATTTCCCCCTTTTTGAATTGCTACTGTAGTTCACAAGGGCAGTATTGCACATTTTGAGCACAATGTTTATTTTATTAGTTGGGAAAAAAAGGGAAGACTTTTGTTATATGCACAACCAAACCCCCTACAAAACATGCAGTTATAGTAAGGTGTGTTACTTTCATAGGAAATTAATTCATTTTTGCATTATCCATGTAAAAATGAAAGTATGGCACAACCAAGTTTTCAGTCACTGTACGTCCATGCCCTTCCACTCTCCAATGTGGACTAAAATAAGTAGCATGCCCAAGCCACAAAAACTGGCAGAGAATATTGGGTCTCTTGCCCCAAAAGTGAAGGAAAGCTAGGCTACTATGTTGCCAAGCCCATGTCACCTGTTGCATTAACAGCACAAAATGAAACTGTAAGCAAACAGTTACAAGAAACTGTATCATCTTCCTACCCAGAACAGCGCAGAAATTTCAAATGCATTTTAACACAAACCACTTTAGTAATGGTTCGTAACTTCCAAAACAATTGAGTATTTCAAAGTTATTTAGCAAATAATACTTCTTGGGCATAGAAATTATTATCCAGTAGGTCTCTTTAAAGTGGGAAAATGTGCACCCAGAAAGCGAAAGAACACACAATCACTCCGTGTTAGGCAAATTTCAAGTCATCTGAAGGATCTTTTGGTTATAACTTCAGATACATGCTGTTGCAAAATGCAGTAGGAAGTCAAGGTACGGTTTCGGGTTAGTGTCTTGCAAACAGAAGCTTGGGTTACAAACATCTGCAGAGCTCTAGTAAGTGGTTTTGAGTCAAACTTAAAAAAACATACCAGAGAATTTTCCCTTTGACAAAGCATTTGTACCAGTGTCAAACAGTCAACAATTTCTAGTGCACATCAATGCTATCCAATCCTTATAACTGTATCTGCTTCAACTGGGGCAAAGTTAAAACTAGTACCTGTCTGAATTCTCACCTACTTCCCCTAAAATAGCAGCATTTTGCTCAAAAACACATCATCAGCCCCCAAAATGCAGAACAAATGAGGGAATAGAACACTGAAATGCTACTTTCTGTGAACACATTTATGAAACTAAGGAGACTACTGAATCCATTGAAACCTTGTTAGAGTAATGCACCACAGAATAAACTGTCTAAAGACAGTCTTGTTAATATTATCTGTGTTTACACACACACCATGCACTCACATCAGACTAACAAAAAAAATGGAGTTATTCAAAAAATACACATAGCCTTCTAGGAAACAGAAACATCTTATCTCTGAAGCTTTTCTTTGGCCCTTATTTGAACTTGACTTACTGGTTGCATCCAACCAAAATATATCCACATGGACTATAATTAGTTATCCAATCCAATTAAAGATATTGGGGTCGACTTATAGGCTCCTACCAAAGTAAAAAAAAATTTTAAAAAAAGCCAAAACTAAAGAGTCCTACAAACTTAAGTGGTACACTTACTTTAAAAGCCAAAATAAGCTTTCTTCTCTACCTTATGTACTCTCTTTCCATATTTCTGTAAACAAGCAGATCTTGCCTACAGAGCAGCTGACAGAAACAGGGGCTCATGCTTAAAATGTTACTTGTCACAAGTTAAGGTCCACTTTTCTGCATGCTTCTTGCCTTGAGAAATAAAGCCCTCTATGTGAAAAATGCAGGTAACCATGTTTAGCAAAGTTTTAGCAAGTTCCAAACAAACATTATAGAAGAGACTGCTCTAAGTTTCTTCAGTACTGAAAAAAAGTTGCCAGTGCAGGTATGAGGCACATCACAATTTTTGTAATAAAACTCTTAAACAGAGACTAGGACACACTTTCATAAAAATTATGAGATGATGTAGATATATACAAGGAGCCAGTCAACTAATAACTACATTAAAGGAAAAAAAAAAAAAAAAAAAAAAAAAAAAAAAAAGAAAGAGG
>VYXD01009488.1:951489-976760 GCA_013397195.1 Hylia prasina
GAGCTTGCCCTGGTACCCGGAGTGGTCCACTTGGCTCTGCAAACTCCTCCAGGAATAGAACTACCAGTTACGCCGCAGGAAGCCGTAATTCATCCCTCGTTCAAGTGTTTAGTGGATGCGCCAGCCTCGGTGCTGTTAAATTTTCTGCAGGCTTCGCTTTATCCCGACGGGTAAATAAACACCTAGAGAACGCGTACACCAGCGCTGCCGAGCCTCTGACTCTTCCCGTTGCCACAAGCACTGCCGGAGCGGAGCCGGTGACCGCAGAGCAGCCGTGCTGCAGGGCGCTGGGCACGGCGCTCCCCGGCTCGGCAGTGCTGCCTCCGGGCTGCGCAGGCCGGGGGTGCCCGGCCTGCTGCGCCCTGCCGCAGCCAGCGCCGAGCCTGGTCCCGCAACCCTCAGCGGTGCCCGAGGCTCATTGGTACGGTGCTCTCGACGCTTTGTTCCACGGCTAAGTGGCTGCGTGTGTGGGGCTACTTACAGGAGCTTAATGCGCACAGAGATGTCTTCTGTCGTTTATGGTTTCAATAATATGCACAGATTAATTTGCTGTAGCAATGCATCTATTATACACGCAGTTCACACTGACCTGTGTCAGAAACTACTACTGCAAAGGAGAAATACATATTTTGGATTGTATGAAATGCAACTATTTGCTCCGTTTCATCAGTGCAAGTTTTTGGTTTTTTTTTTTTTGGTAAAAATGCATGCTCATCAAAATTACATTAAAAAAAAAAAGCAAACACCAAAAAAATGTTTCTCTATCATGAACTTCACCTTTAATTTCTAAGTTTTCCTTCCTCTCATAACCCATTTTCTACAACTCTTTGAATCATCAGACTTCCTATTCTGTGTACCACTACGGAGCTTCAGAGAGACTTTTTGAGCATCTAAGCAATCATATGAGGAGTTGGCACAGGACAGGAAATTTGCCTCCGGGGGCACTGAATCCTTTCCCTGCTGCGGCGAGCAACCACACCAATAATCCCATTCATAAATATGCTGTTTCCTCTTAGAACTATGAAGTTTGTTTGCTGCACTGTTCTCACTAGCAGGCTATGACCTAAGCTCTCTGTCCCCCTAACTCTGAAGAAAACCTAAATTTAGACTTGATTAATGTATCTTTTTGAAAAATAAGTTAAAAAGGACCTTGCCAAGCATTACTTCCTTTCCCAGAATCTACCGTTTGGTCTTCCTCTTTCTCAGAAACGCTTTGGTAAAGTGAGCATCTTATTAACCATCAATATTCACAGAGAACCATAGTATCAATTATTAAAATATGTTTATTCACTAATGTCTCCTTTGATCGTTGCTACTATGCTGCTCCTGAGAAACTGAAGGTGTAGTTCTTGGAACGCGCCTTCTGTTTGCTGCAATTCCTCCGAAGGGCTCAGAACCCAAGGCAGCATGAAATCTGCATGGGCAGTAGCTGATAGACTGCCAATCAACTGCTCAGGTGCCAAACGCTGAGTGTGAAATCCGGGCCCGCAGAAAGTCCTGGTATTTGATATCACCCAGGTCATTTGTTCCTGCTCGATGTTAATCCCTGCCACTCACAGTTGCAAATTTCTTATTAATAAAGTGTGTGTGTGTGGTTGGTCACCCTAACTGATGCCTCCAAATCTTCGAAAGCCAGCTGTGAAATACTTCCCTTATGATGACAGCAAGTTTGCTTACATTTATAACTAGATACGTGGTGTAAATCACCTTGGAAAAATCAAACCTAAAAGCACATTTATATACTTTTTAAAAGAAAAAAAAACTTGCACCGTGCAAAGAAAAAAAATTAGATAATATTTACCTACAAGGAGAGATAGTCTTCTACACTTTTATTTTGTTAATAATTGCTGAAAATGAAACAGTGGACTGAAATCTGTCATGTTCATCTGGAGCTTAAGCATATATTTTTCAGCAACACCTGATTGGGATAATTTTGTTCTATCTATATGATAGAGATAACTATTCACAAGTAAAAAAAGATTATTCAGTATGACTTTGAAATCAGATTCATTATCATCTTACTCCTTATAAATCACGTATCAGCACTCTGTTTTGAAATTCACAGTATCTAGCTACTCCGCTCAGCCTTATATATTGACCTCAATGTGCTGAATTTAACTGATACTTTTTATATGGATTAATAAATGTACTATATAAATAAGTGCCGCTATGCAATGATTTTTTTCTCTCTATCAAACATATAATAATTTTATTCCTTGGTATTATACTGCGAGGCTTCAAAATGATTTCTTGTAAAGAGTTAATCACTGCAAATTGGGCAGAAATGACCCCTTGATTAATAACCAAACAGAGGTATACCTCTTTCAGAAATAGAATGGCTGTGATGTACATACTGTGAACCTAATGAGGTTGTAGGTTCTGCAGAAATGACATAATTTTCAGATTAATTACAATGTGACATGAATTTAATGAACATATTAACAGCATATGCTAATGAAGAAAGTATTGCAGTTCACGTGAGAAGGAGAATAGGGCTGCATGTAATTTCAGGAAAAACTGGGAGTCTCTGACGTTACATGTTCCAATTACAGTCATGAAAGCAAACAAACAAAACCCATTTATTGTCATCTATCTGGCACCATCAAGAGAAGCTTGATAAACTTTTATATGATCACTTGAAATCATTATTTCCACAGAAACCAAAGGCAAAACCTGCAGATAATCTCAATGTAAACCTGTCCATTCCAAGGTAAAAAAGGGTGTATCTCTTGCTTCACTTAACATGCTCCTGTTAACTATTATCACTACCAGAGTGATAAGATCTAAGATTGCAGAGATTTACATCCTGAAAACAAATAGTTAAATAGGAGAGAAGATTTTGCCTGCAGAATCAGTTCTCTCTGCCTCTACGGGTAACATTGCCTTCAGTTTAATTTCATTCCTTGTTTCTCATGTCAGCTAATAAGCTTGCTTCCATGTAAGAATGCATAAAGAAAAAGAAAACAAAAGAAAAACCCAAATAATGACAAATGAAACAACTTGAAGTGTAGAAGATTCATTAAAAAAAAAGAAGAATAAAAAAAGGACAATGGGTCAGATGACAATCTCTGGTATTAAACTCCCTATTACTGTCTGCCTTGTTATTGTTTGAAAAGCACACACAAATATCAGTGGAAACTAACCGACAGGAGAGCAATGAAATTTGCTCTACATAAAATGATGTTTAAAATATATGTTATATATTTTTTTATAGTGAAGTTAAGGTGTTGCCTGCAACAATTGTGGCTTATTTTTCACTTACATGTGTAGCTCTTAAAAACCTGAAACACCTCTATTAGTGAGCTTAAGTTCAGCTACTACAAGGGGTGAACTTGTTCAGCTTATGTTGAGCTCTGACTGTGGATTCTCTGTACTGCTGTGTGTGCACAGATACTTCAGGATTTTAACCACTGCCATCTACATTGTAGTCACTTCTCATCTCGTGGCAATTGGATTTCTCAGAACAAGAAAGAAGTCATGGTAAAGCTGTAGAATTCAGATAAGACGTGTAGGAAAAATGTAGGCAGGGGATGTTGGAATGCACTAGATACTAGGAGGAAACAGAACTTTTGGTCAGTTGAATTTTACAGTTCATATCTTTTCCCTTTCTGTGGCATTCACTTCTGAGCAACTTTATTGCTTTAATCTCTCGCTCCTTTGTCTGTAGTCTCTTGGCCTTTATTTCTTTATTTATTTGATTAATTTTGGTATTTCTGGTTCTGCAGCTGCCTCGGAGGGCAATATTCCACTCCATGTCCCCAGATATCTGTGACATGTTTATGTTAAAAAATTAAAGAGAAATTTATTTCTTTTTAATATATAAACACTCGAGGAAAAAACCCAAAACCCACTTCAACCTGGACCCTAGATTTTTCATCTGCAGGCTTTTTTGCTACACATGTCACCAGTTCCATGAAACTGCTTCAGCTCCACCCTCAGCGGATGGCTGAGCTGGCTTTTGTTGCTGTCTGGCTCCTACACAGAATTGTCTGGATATGGGAAGATCTCCTTTGCTCAGATGGTCACAGTTCATCAGTACTTACAAAAGTTAAGCCCTTATGAACTCATGTAGACATGTACTCATACTATAATTATTAATAGTATACTCATACTATTATTATTAATTTAGACCTGCAGGTTGTAGGTTACCTGTGAATACACAATAAAGCAAGACAGCAATAAAGAAATCATTCTGTCCTCCTACAAATGGCTGAGCACTACTATAATTATGCTGAACACAATAGAGACTGGATATGACTGTAAATATCAGTTGATTGCATTTATTTTACAGCATGTTATTATTGCTTTATAATTTATCCTCTGAAAATTTTAAAAAGTGTTTTCCTTCCCCTTCATTCCGATACTCCCATGCACTGGAGTTCTACAAACAGTGTGAAAGGCACATGCCCTACCCCAGTGACCTTAACCTGCTTTGAAACCAGATATGACAGTAAGGATAACAAACAACGGGAGAGAAGGATGGGAAGAGGGCAGTAAGATTACACAGTTGCAGTTTAGCTATATGCTTATCTTGATGTATAGGCCTTCAGCTGAACTTGGAAATTTTTCCTCAGTGAGAAAATAGTTTCCATGGTGCACAGATTTATCTGAGGGAGGTCAATCTACTACAGAAGCAACCCGAAAAAATTAAAATGCCAGCCCTTCCGCCTGAGCTTTTTTTTTTTCCCTCTTTCCTATCCTATTTTAATTTCATCAACAGAGATAAAATATGTCTTTGAATAAAATTCTGCAATTACTACCATACAGTGATTTCTCACACAGAACCTTGTCTGTGTCCTGGTCTCACCTAATTGAAGTCAATGAGAAAATGCCAGTTGAAGCTAGTTAGGAGGATCAAGTCTGTAATGCATGAGCAAAATCAAGGAGCACGAAGCTTAATGGAGAGGAACAGAATTTTAAGCAAATGTCTCTTCTTCAGAGGTGTTGTGATTAGGACCACCTTCCCCATGTGGTCCTGAGAGGATCACAGCATCACGTCTGCCCAAAAAGTTAGGAAGAAACAACTGTGGAGAAAGCTGCCTGTTGATGGAGAGGAAGCCATCTATTGCCAGGTTTAGTCCAGATCTTTGCCTTTACTTGGAACATTGCTCTGTCTTTGGCAAATTGATTAGTAGTGGTGCAGAGCACCTTCCTCTTTTAGTGTGCTCCTCAGAGCACCTTTCTCTGCCCCTTGCTACCGTGCAGACTTCACAGTGTGGTTTACTGGATGGCTTCCCTACCATATCAATCACCTTGTTTGTAGCTGACAGCCCTCCATCTTTTCAATCTGTAAGAGAGTGGCTGAAGTACAAGGAAATAATTTCAGTGTCAACAAAAAAGTGTTCCATTACACTAGATTGTTGGCTACCCTCATTCCCAAACACCACCCTTGATCCATTATGTGTCAGAGTGTACCTGCACTTTCTGGAAACAAAGCTGTGACACAAAATCAAAGAATTAGCACAAAAGTTTAGAAAATGAAGACAGATTGGGGTTGCAATAACAAGGACCTCCACAGATCTGATAAGTATATTCTTGTTAATAATGAAAAAGAATGAGGTAATAAAATATTAATGGACCATTCATTAATAGTCTTCAGAAATGAAGGGCAGATTGCCTTGAAGACTTCACTTACTTTACACTATTTTGCCTGGTTTAATTGGATATAGGCCGGCTTTGCATTAGGTAAAGAAAACAAAAGATAATGCTGAATCTGTCCCTTCATACATACCTATTGAATACAGGAATCTGGTATGAAATAAGAGGGATAGATGGCTACAGTAAGGTTTTTCTGCCAAATTTATTAGCAATCTGTTATGCAAAACTTAATGGTAACAGAAATCTGATCAATTACTGACCTCTTTATAACTTTATTTACCATGAGCTGAAAGAAAAAAAATGTGCATAAGCAAAGAATGGCAAGTTGTGACTAAGTGTAAGAGACAAAAGTATTCATCCATCCTCTCCTAATGCCAAGATTTGAACAGGGTGCTCCTGAGCAGATGGTTTAACAGACTAAAGCATTAGTTTGCTGATCCTCCGTGCTTGCTAATTAATTCTTCAGTTTACTGGGATTTAAGATGATTGTTAAAAACAAAGCTTCTCTTAAAATAAACTTTAGGTAAATGTTACAAAATGGTGGTTAATATTCTAATTTCTGTAACAAGAATGTTGTATATTTTCTAGAAAAGATGTTAATTATCTAAATGTCCTGAGTGCTATCCTTAACATTTCTGTCTCTGAAATTTTCTTCTTATAAGAATTTGCTTTTGTTTTCCCACTTAATTAATCCTCTGACTTCCTGTTGACATTCTTGGGTCAAAATTATGTCCTTGACTTCTGTGAGAATGGCATATGCACAATCATGGAAGGGTTTAATTTTTTGTAGCAAAATTGTCCTCTTCCCCTGAATTGTTTTAAGCAAATTATCATGCAAAATGTAAAAACTGTAATATCTCCCTTGTTGTTTTTATAGTCATTGTTATTCTAAACAGTCAGAATTTCATGCAGTAATTTATTTCAGTTTAACATTAACATTAACATTATGAATTATCATTCAATTTATTAAAATGCAGTGTTGTAGAGTAGCTTGCTTTCTATTAGATTTAGACAGTGGGCAAATAATTAATTTATTTTAGATTTCATTTTTATAGCAGCTTTATAAACTGATGTCAATTTGATAACAGAGGAACTCCTCTCAATAGAAATGACGGAATTTATAGCACAAAAATGGAAGAAATAATTAAGGAAAAATATTAGCCTGAAATAATGCTTTACAAAGTAGGAAATAGGAAGAAAAAAAATAGCATTGGTAAAAAAAACCCTCCACTTACTAAAGCTAAGGCATAAATTTTGAAGACACATCTGTTGCTTGCAAAGGGTAACCCATGCCAGTATTGATGGACTTCAAAATTTGTGTGTGGACTCAGAGAAGGTCTCTCCAGACTGTTGATGATGGCTTAAAAGAAGCTTCTGTGCCATGGTCTTGCTTTGACACAGGAGATGCTGTGAAATTCTGCACCTGATTTTTGTGTCCTGTTCTGTTACCTGTGAGTTTGTATGTCTTTTGTGATATCTTCCTTCAGGAAGGGCTTTGGATTTACTGGTGAGAATTCAGATATTTATGTTATCTCTGTAACTCTCCCTTCTGTCAGAAACATTATTGGTTGTTTGTTATGTTAAAAACTCTTGGCAATTCTCCTTTCAGAACAGCAGATAAGAATTCTTATTACTATTGTAAGGAATTCATAGCTTGCCTCGTTCTATAATCTATCCATCTTGTAAACCAAGAAAAAGCTATTATTATAGATGATTCAAGGCTGAACTTTTTAGTAAGCTGTCAGTATGCCGTCTTCATAAAATCAGTTTTCAGCTCTTTTCAAAAAGTACATTTTCATCCGGAATAACTGCAAGGAATTTTGAAATAGTTTTAATATAGCCTTAACAGGAAATCTACACTAAGGCTGCTGAGAATACAACATATTTGTTTACTTGATATATGAATTGAAATAAAACTGACACAATAAACTGCTCAGGGTGAATTAATGCTAGTAAAATTGCATTTTTAATTTCAATAATTTTAGATAGGTGGTTTATTACCACATCAGCCAAACAAGTGCCAGAATACCATGTCCAGCCAAAATTCAGTGTTCAAAAACTGCTAAGAAAATTTAAAAGAATTTTAAAAATAATGACATGTTGTTGAAACCTTACTTTGTATTAAAATATTATATTGAAAGAGTCTGATCTTTTTAACAAAGAATGAATTAATATTTTTACCCTGTTTTGTGGTAATTCAACATCTAAAGGTAAATGCCTTTTGGAAGATCTGATGAATGAAAACAGAGCTACCAAACTAAAAATGTAAGTATAGCTTTACCAGTAAGGAATATTAAATTCTGTGATCATATTAAATTGGAATAATTTAAGCAATGAGTGCTAGATTCTCTGCTACTTCAGATCACAATTAAATATTCTTGTTCAGCTCACCTGCTAAAGAAATTAGGAAAATGCTGAGGTCTGCATTAACTTGGTAGTCCGGATTGATGATCACAGTAAGATTTTCTGGTCATAAACCCCAAGCTTGTGAGCAGTTTCGGTTTTTGCCTCTGAATCCCAGCATCGTGATCTGCAGACAAATGCTGGATGTTAAGCACAGACAAGTACAAATATAAAAATAAGGTGTCCCATGAGTAGTGGAACTGAAGAAGAGGGATTCTTTATAGATTAATTCTGTCCTATTTCCCACATCATTACACTTCTTGACACCAGCAGCCTTGCAGATTCCTAAAATCTTACCTCTTAAAGAATACATCGAGTCCTCCTTATATGCCCAAGAATACAGTGATTCCTCCAGTTAATATTTTAGACTTTCCCTTATGGAAAATCCTAACAAGAGAGCTCTTTCACTCAGTGATGAGTTTTAATGAGGATTTTATTAATTCACTCTCTCTGAGATCTTCATCTCTCCTTGAAACTTTTTTGGAAGAGGGTATATGGACAAAAAGTTAGTGGAAGGGAAAGGACAGGCAAAAAGGGAGATGGGCATAATGAAAGTGCAGGAATTCACTTAGTTACCATGCTGGAAATAATCAGAAGAATTGTCCTTATGTATCTACTTACTTATCATAAATTTTAATGAAAACTTTGAGAGGCTAAGACTGTTTCAACATATATCAAGTCCAGAAAAGATCCTATGCTTCTACCCTTTGCTTCACACTAGTACGGGACAGTACCCAAGGAACAAGTCATTTTCCTCACAAAACAAATTCAGTCTTCTCCAAATTGTACAAGACAGGTCGCTTTACTGCACATAGAAATGCTACACTACAGTTTGGGAAGGAAAGGGGGAGAGAAGAACAGAAGAAGATTATATTTAGAACTCTGAGAATATTTAGGGAGTCGAAATCTGATTGCCAACCTTGTAGCTTGATCTACAAATCTGAAATGCACATATGGTTGATATTTTTCTATTACATAGCATTTATTTCTGGAAGTCTTTTCACTTTTGTCCCTTTTTGAACTGTAAAAAAACCAAAACATTTTTGGCATGGCCTTAAGCTGAAACTTCAAATGAACATGAAACATTTAATTCCTTTTACTAGCCAATATGGATGGCTATCAGTAGACACTCCAAATATAAAACCTCCTTATGAATCATTGGTACGGAACTGTAATTATAGTAAAATCTTTTTACTTTTTAACACACAAAAAAGAAAGCTAGTGTGAGTTGAGAAAGAACTCTGCACCAGGTATTTCATTGGGGTTATCTATCTGTCAGTGACTTTTTAATCATAGTTAATTATAAATGATTCATCAGAATGTTTAAAATCCTACAGAAATGTTTAAATAACTCATGGTTTTTACTGTATAGTACTGCTTTAGAATATTATGCTTGTCTTAAATCAGAAGAATAATGACAGAACTGTTGTATCTTCATATAATTGTTATGTTGTTTTCAGTTTCCTTTTTCCTCACTACCCTTTATTTGTACAAATCAATTCTACACAAGTGAGCCTGCCACTCCACCAGCTTCTTATTTCCTATTTTCCAGTTGTGACAAAGTCAGAAATCTTTCCAAAGTCTACAGAAGTCCTGGGCCGAGTTTGGCAAAGGATACAGGTGAAAATTCATGTAGTTTTTTTCACTGTTCCTGTCCTTGCAAGTTTATTTTTTTTCAAAAGGGTTGTAATTAAGTATTACTCTAATAAGTCTTAAGCCTGGCTACAGGGTTACAGATAATCATGGGAATAAGATGAAAATGGATTTCAGATCTCCAATTTTGATTCAACTTCTAACTGCACATTTAGAAGTCTAAGTTGTGATACTAGTTAGAAGGTGAATTCCCTGAGGTTTTCTGTGTTCTTAGTGGCATCGTGCCCTGAATCATCTTCTAGGAGAACCTGCCTGTCTTCATTCACTCTGTGGCAGTCTCAGCAGATTTGCTTTTTAATTCTAAAATGAAGTTTGGGTGTCCAAATTTACTCAAGGTGAATATCATCTTATTTGTACTTGTCAATTCCACTGATTTTTTTTTAATTTTTAGAGAATAATTTGATCTTTCTGCTGATATAGAAGAAAAGAATGTTTTAATGCTGTGTTAATTACCATCTTGATTTGTTTCTTAGATTATATCAAACCAAAATAAATGTCCTTTTTTTCTTTTAGAGCAAGGAAAAAAGTTGATTTTTAGAGGAGTAGCTTATCCTGGCAATAAACCACTGTCACTCTCAGAAAAAATGATAAATTTTCTATTCTTAATCTCTTTCAGTTTTTCCCACTGTGTGTGAGATGCTTCACAAATGTTTGATAAACGTGCTCCAAAGAAATTCAAATCTTGCAGCAATTGAATGGAAACAAGTCAGAAAACTGGAGAGAATGGCAAACAATATTTGCACAGGTCCACAAGAAAATGCAGGTTTTCATAAGACATGAGCTAAATGGATTTTTAGATGAGGTCGTGCAAACTGTAAAGTTGATATTTTCAGCTCAGAAACAGATTGGGACAGATAATTAGTGAATTCAATACTGAAGTGGGTTTTTTGGTGGTTTGTTGGTTTTTTTTCTCTTGAAGAGGATGCAGAAGCATTTATTTGTGTTTCTCCCTGCTGCCTAACTATATATTTTCGCAATATTTGTGGAAACAATACTTTTGAGATTTCTATATCCTTGAATATTTGACAGGAATTGGATAATGGATTCAAAAGCTATTAGGAAGGACTGGAAGGTGAAGATACACTGACAGCGTAAGACAGCCTTACGCTCCTATGAAACCTGTTAAAACCTGAGAAATTTTGTTGCCCTCAACTTTAGAGGGCATTGGAGCAGCAGAGCTCTTCAGAGGGCCACTCAATACATGTAAATAATAATGTCTTCTCTGCATCTTGCTTCTCACAGTAAATTAAATGTAAGCGTAAGTTTCCCCAGCTTCAGCACAGGGGACCACACAGAACATCTGGTAACATTATTTTTAATTTCTTAGGAGTGGAGCAGCACAAGCTTTATGAGTAACATTCAACGTCTTTTTATCTTCTAGTGGAAATCTGTTTTATTTTATAAACAAGGAAATATGTCGTAACCTAAGAGATTTCCTCAGGAAACAACAAAACAAATAGATCCAGGTATAGCTGTTGCTGCTGGTACTAAGAAGGTACAAACACCTGAGCTTTGTCATATTAATCTCAAATAATAATGACTTGAATCTTTACCCTGCTACCCAGGAGACTGAATTGTATCATCTCAGCATAATCTGTGCACAGTATTTCTCAACTCTCAAACACAAAGCTCAAGTCTTAATTTAAGTCCATCAGCAGGGATAGGAGATTCATTGACATATCAAATGAATAAATCTTCTATAGGATTTCAACACCTCTGTGGTGATTTTGCAATTTTTTAATTGCTTATCTCCTTTTCACAGTTAAGTGGTTGATGAACTTGCTGATTGCCAGTTTCCTCTTTTCTAAATTTTCCTAAAATACTGGGAAAGTAGTCCCTGGCTGAGAGGGACCAATCTCTGGTGGAGTCATTTCCTCTCCATGAGGTATGTTCCTGAAGCTACAGACATCCCCAGAGAGGAATGCTAGGGTTTTATTTTCTTCACATTTTTGAAGCTCACAGCGCTTTTTAAACCTCTGTACATTTGCAAAACTACATTTTATTTGTGCTACCAATTCATAAAGGTCTTTGTAAAGATCACCAACATACACATAGGGAGGGTGATCCAAGAACCACTCACAAGGGCAGTGAAATTCTTTGGAATTGCTAAAATCAACAAGAATATTCTTAAGGTTCAGTTTCAAGATCCTGTGCTTGCTTTAGGCATACCTGCAAGTAGTCTTTATTGGTATTTTAATTTAAATTCTATATTTAGGAAATCTTCCTTTAAATAGATGGTATAAGTTTGTTTCACTGCTTTTTGAAAATCCTGTAATTCTTGCTTTCTGTGTTTCCAATTATAATGAATGTTCTTTTAATTGCACTTTGGCCTGATTATGCTTACTCTCATAATGAACTCTTGTGTCTTCCAGTCCAGAAATGTCTTTCTACTTTGTTAACTGCTCCTCTTGATGAAGCACCTACAGAATTTCTTGTTGGTTAAATTAATTCCTCCTTTATACAGTCTTTTGAATCAGGTGTCCAAAACAGTAATTAAATGAGAAAGACCTGAAGAAATAATTTTTGTAACTTTTTTTTTCTCCTGTAAAATAAGTCCCTTTTGTGACAACTCTATCACCAATTTGGGAGTTTTGTGTTTGCTTGTTTGTATCTTGTATTTTGCTTAAACTATAATTCCAATAGAAGTATTTTAATTTTATTTTTTATTTAAAGTATTTCCTGATGTTTTAATGCTGACATACGGCATTGTCTTCAGTAGTCTTGATCTTCACTGGTTCAAGAACTATTCTTTCTCTGTACATACATGATCTTAATATAATTTAGAAAACACAGTAAAAATTGAAGAAGGCATTCTAAATAAATTACCTCTCAGGGTTTATAGTAAGAAGACCTTACTAATAAATTCTCTCTGAAATCTGAGGTAGTGGAGCAGTATAGTACAAGTTCAATTTATACCATGTTGTTAATTTTAATTAGGTTAGTGGACAAGAAAATTCAAATTAAAGGTAGGTTGAAAATAATGTCATTTATTTATCCATGAAAAAGACATCAATGGACCAGCAGTGTAAGCTTTTCTGAGCAACACAGACATTTTTCTTCTGGGCTGTGATACAGAGTGGCATGGAATTACAGACAGCTCAGTCAAGGTTAACATTCAGTTCCTAGACTCTTCATTAAGACTGCAAGATTGCAAGCTGGTTACATGTTCAGATGCATATTTCCACAGTGAGACCACCATAATTCACAGAAAATATTCGTTATATGTTGAGTAACTTGGATTTTTTCTCAAAGCTTGAATTGGTTTTTCACTTTATCAGTTTGGCAGTTCAGAACTGTTTTACAGAAATACACGAGTAATTTCTGATATCTCAAACCTACGTCATGCAACATCTTCAGACAATAAATCCAAAAAGAAAATAGTTCACCACACCATTCTTTCATATAAATAGCTGGTACTACAAGGGAATGGAACATAAGTGCAGTGCCTCTCTTTTCAGAACAAATGCTCATGACATTTCTTCTGTTACATTTTTTCTGAGTAAAAAAGGCCACTACCAAGATAAAAAAATATTGAAGCATATTTGTAAAGAAAGAACAACAATATTTATTAATAATGAGCATACTGATAACTCAGAGCTCAGCAAGAAGTTTACATTATTCAGCTTGCCTGGCAAATCTCAGCAACTTTGTTTTCCAGGAATTCAACCTTCATGAAAAATACTTCCCAAGTATTTTAAATGACGATGATGATATTTTACATTTCCAAGGTTGCCTAACCCCAATTTGCTTGCTTTCTCATTTGTACTCTGTAGCATCTAAATGTGATCTAAATACAAGCATGTATTTAAACCCAAGTTTTCTTTTCCAAGACTGATTCTATTAGTCTTGAATTTAAATAAATAAATTTAAATAGATGTCTTTCTCACCCACAGTTAATTGAAGATGTTGATTTAAAATATTAATGCTTCTGATTAGTAACAAAATGTTCCCAAGTCCAGTCCCATGTTTCAGGACCTTGGAGAGCACATGCGGTTCCACCAAGGGCTCACAAGGACCCGCACCAAAGAAAAGCCAAGTCTAAGACAAGAAGATGACAGCAAAGTGATTGTGCTTTAATGAGACTGGTAATAATGCCTGGAGTCTTGAAACACTATGAGATCCATCTTTTGAAAGAAAAGCTGTTAAATTACATTGAGAATATCGTACATGAAATCATGTTCTGCATGTTTTGGACAGTCTGCTGGCTCCGTCTGTTTGGTCAGTTGAAAGAAATCCAAAATAATTTTATCCTAGTAAGAATTTATTGATATTTCTCAGTTTGGTTTGGTTTTGGCTGTGATTTGGTCCAACTGCAAAAGTAGTATGGATCAAACCTTATTTTGATAAATTCACCTCATAGAATTTACAAGAATGTTGCTTTAATAAAGCAAATAGCTCAGCAGAAATGAAGCAATAGCTTTGTCTATTGAGGCAGATCTGGACTAATTTGGCCTTCATTTCAAAAATGGCCAAGAAGACATCTGTATTTATATATGCACATTATATTATATCCATAGCAGTCTGTCTTTTCATTCTCATGCAACAACCACTTTTCTAAATGAACAACAGGAGAATTTTCAGAAAACATTAGCTGTAGTCTAGACTTTTCTGTTTCTACTGTTGAAAACTTGTTTCAGGCTGAAAATAGGCTAACAGAGGGGGAAATAGCAGCATTCATTCTGTGGCAGAAAGGTAAAGCAGTTTGTTTTGATAGTAAGCTGAATGAAGGATGTCTCTGCTTATAGTCTCTAGGTATCTAGCACTCTAGCACTATTTAAGGTCTATAATATTTCTAAAGTAGATATGGAACCTGCAGAAGATCTCTACTTTTCTAGAGTGGCAGTGTACCAGGGACACCTAAAATGGCATCAGTACCTGTGCTATCTGAACACCACCCTTTAAGGTTCATGGCAAATAGATGCTCTTCTGCAGAAATAAAAGGGGGAGCGGGGTAAGCAGTTGTACACAATCAGGAATTTGTGTGACTCTGAGGATGTGGTATTCAGAACTCTTAAGGCTTGTGAACATTGTACTTTGTAATAAGCCAGAGTGTTTATTTAAATAATTGCAGCTATAGCAGATAAATCTTACATGACCCACATCTTGGAATGAGTGCCTATTTTCTGTCTTGATTTCTGCCACCTTAGAAGATTCTAATCCCAAAAGCACCTTTTCTTTTTGTTTGTTTGTTTTTTTGTTCATTGGTTTTTTGCTTTTTTTGTCCTCGATTGAGGTAAAAGTAATGTAACTATAATACCTTTACTGATGACACATTTACACATGGATCCCTTGGTTTTTGTTTCTTCCTGAGATAGTGGGAAATGTTGTCCAGACTTAGTCCAATACCTGGATGACAAACTCATGGTCATGGGCAGACCATGAATCAGAGATCAATCCAAGTTCAAACAGCTCTATCAGAAAGCTTGAGATCCAAGCTGAACCAAGGCCATGAAGCAAAGATCAGTAAGCTACAAGAGGGGAACTGTAGGTCATGTGATACTGTAGTCAGAGAGAAGCCAATATCAATGTCCAAAGCAGGTTGTAAGTAATAAAGCTGAGGATCTGAAATACAGCTCTGGACGCTCTCTGACTTAGGGGGAACTTGCACAGAATAGAGCCTGTAAAAAGCATCTGCACCTCCCACATGAAACTGGTGACAAAATTTTCAGGTATTTTTCTTGGGTGTTAGGACATGTCCTCCAAGGACACAAGAACATCCAAGGGATAGAGAAAGTGGGCTGTAAGACCTTCAGACTCAAACTGATCTTTTTTAGCAATCTTTTTTCTGTTCAATTAATGGTTGCAGTAACAAGCCAAGCAAAATCCTAACACAGACAACTGCTATCTATGAGACAGTGTTTGTGTCTGTAAAGGCAGTAGCCAATAGCTGCCTGCTGGAAGGATGAATCAGTCCCAGGTGCTGAGGGGATGATTCATCATCAGTTGGCCAATGACTCACTACAACTTTCTGCACTGGTTTGAGTCCAGCCTTTAAACATGTATATGTAGATGTTTGACATCATACATTGATACTACGTGTGAGAAAATTTTCTGAAGGGTGATAAATTTAATCAACTTTAAAGATTCTCAGGCTATTTCCCTTAACTTTAATCCAGAGAAGGATGCTTCAGAAAGGCATGGAACTGCAGAACTATGGTGAAAGAACTATTACAAATAGGAAAAAAAACCATAGACAATATTCTGCTTGCATTCAACCAAACTTAGGGAATTTTCACAACAACTTCCACCTTTAATTAAAATTACATAAGGCTCCACTTAAAATAGTAAGCTGATGAAAGAATGTATTTATAAAAGCACTGTTGCTATTCTTCACAAAGCACAGAACTCAGGTCAGTTACATCCCATGGAAAAGAAATAAAGGTATATTTGTTGAAGTCCAAAATTCATCGTAGAAGCTCTGAGGGTCTTTTGGTTCTCTGAAACTACACTTGGAATCGGTCCTTGTGTGATGATTTTTTGATTAAAGGTGTACTGGAAAAAACAAGCAAAGGTATCTAAAAAAATCTGCTGTGTCTATGTGTTAATTATTAATATTCTGCCTCATTATCTATCTGTTAATCTATCTATCTGTATCTATCTCATTTTCTATCTGTTAATTATTATTATTATTCTGCCCAAAGTAATGAGATGGGTCTCTCATTCAATATGCACTGGTATTAAATATCACCCCTCCCATGTCCATGTAACCCAAGGGAACACAGTCAAAAGTAAGTACACAGATTTTGTTTCAAGTTTGTCTTCATGTTTAGATGTCAGTCTTCCTTTCACAGACAGTGTAATATGTCTTGTTTTCTCTTGTGGCCTTCCTGTTATGCATTTCTTTTCTTTACCTTTTATGTTAATTTGATGTGCACTAGTTACTTGTACACATTTTATTTTACTGTATGTACTTCTCTGTTTGAAACAAAATACCCCCTCCCATTTATTGATATTAACAGCTTCACAACTAATATATACTTTATACATTTGTATGGTTTTAAAAACACCCTTAAAATCTTACACAAAAGTGAACCAGGGTATAAAGCAGTGTGTAAAATTATGGGCATGTATGTACATCAAATATGCTGATACATTTGAGTTATCAGGGAATAGAACAGGGCAGCTGAAATCTTCATAAAGTCCCACAGTTACAGTTGTTGACAAAAAATAAGGTATGACTGTCCTGTCATGGAATTATAGCAGAAAGCTGAGGAGGAACTGACATATTCAGCTTCAGTTAACACAAAACCAGGTTGAGGGAGAAACCCAGCATGCTTTAAAGCTAATCTGGAAAAGGAAGCCTTTTATTCCCTACACCTTGCCTTTGAACTGGCATCCTTTAATGTAACTGAATTTCAGTATAAACTCCTCTGTGAGAGTTTGTGAATTTCAAATGGATCTCATAACTCATGTGTATCTGTTTAAAGTTTCTTTAAATCACCTGTGTGAATATAAAGTTGGTTAAAAAATGCCCATATTTGCTGCTTTTTCCATGCCTGAAGACTCACAATTCTTAGCATTACTCAAAGCTCAGCCCTTCCAATTCATTTGTGCACAGATGTGTATTAAGAGCACCATCCTTCATTCACAAAGTTACCTGTAGAATGTTTATCTGCCAGCAGAGGATTACTGCTGGTGTTCACTCCACCCCTGAGCTGGAGGCAGTCCCCTGGCCCTGCACCCCACTGATCCAGAGAGACCCAGAGTGACAAGGTGACTCTCCTCTGCCTTCACCCAGCCTGCCCCAGTGCCCAGTGCTTGACCTAAATTTGGTCATGGTTTCCAGACTTGCTCCAACCTTGCTGAACCACAAAAGCAGGTGGATGAGGGGTGCAGGGCATCTCTCTTGGTGACCAGCTGTGTGCCTCAACCATTCACCCTCCTCATCCTCCTCCCTTTGCCCTAAATGACCCTCCTGCTGTTATACCCCACCCTCTGAATCCTGTCAACCCTTTCTTATCCAGACACATGTAAATCAATATCCTTAAGAAAATAATTTGATTACTCTGATTTACCTAATATCCAGACTATTTGCCTCTCAAATAGTCCATTCTTCAGGGGAGAATATTGATTCTTCAAACCCTAATCATTCAAAGCAACAACAGTAACATATCTATAGATTTTTCCACAGCTTCCATCAAGATAGGGATGTGCTTGGTTTGCTTGGTGGTCCTGGCATATCTTTAAGAGTCAGTCATGGCATGTGGTAGTTGGCACATGACCTAGAAAGCCTCTAGATTAATCTTTCTTTTTTTTTTTGGTTTTTTTTTTCCTTCCTCACAGGAGTTATCAGGTCAGAGATCCTGACAATTTTTCCCCTGTTATAATGACTTATTCAATATTTTGTTTCCAGTGAGACTCTTGAGCCAAGCTCAGGGGATATATAAACAGGCCTGAAGCAGCCCACCTAGGCATACATACTTCATATTTCTTAGAAATTCCTCCATATTACCTCTAGAAGTTCTACAGCCTTGGGCAAAGTAGGAACTTTGACATCATCCTTGCTGGTACAAGAAATACTCCTTCAAAATAATCATTCCAAGTTGTCATAAAACTGTCATAAAATCCTTGGATTAACAAAAGTAAAATACTTGTAAATATTGATATGCTGAAGTCCTCATAATCTGTTACTTGTTCCCTCTGGTATTAAAACTTCCTTGGATGGAAAGTTTGAGAAATCTTATCAAATACTGTAAATTCATGCAATGACAAACAGAAATGCCTTCCAGGGGGTAAAAACTGGGATGCAAGTTAAGCCTACATGCTGTGTGAACAAAGTTGGTACCTACACTCTTTCATTTGTCAGCTATGCTTTCCCTCAAGATGCAAAGGAAATGTTTACATCTCATAAGTTTGCCATCTAGGAGGAGATCTGCTCAAGACACCTGATCCAAATCCTATTCTGGGACTGCTGCAGCACAGCCTGAGCAGCAACAGTAAACATGCATTACTGTTGGCCAGTCACAACTTTCAGAAATGTGAAGGAATGCTTTTTCTGGACTGAACCTGGTCAGTTCCAGTGGATTTCAGGGGCTAACTTGTATCAGTGCAAAATGCACAGATGCTCACATACACATCTAAGGATTTTTAGCAATTTTGTCCTTAATGAATAGTCCCACTTGGAAATAAAGTAACTGCACACCTTTTAAATAAGAAAGACTTTCATTATGCTTTGATGGTGTGTATTTTAAACACTGATGTTTTCTCTCACTTCTTGTGGGCTTCTCATTGGCTTTTTAATCTGCATGGGAATTTGACTATTTCCATGTTTCTCATTGTCTTAACTACTTAATGCTCTTATATTGTTTCTTTTCACTATAGCTGAAGAAAACAATTACAAACAGAAAAATAACTTTAAAAATACTAGTTAGATAGACAAAAAATACTAATGAAGAAATCAAAGTTGTAAAGGAAAGCTTGTTATGGGAAATCTATTAAAAATATCCAAAGAATGAACTTATAAAAATATTTAGTAGGCCACTGCATTTTTTCCCCATTTTACAGTGATTCTGCTTCCATTAGATGTAAAAAAAATAGACTGTTTATTATCTAACTGTAAAAAATCAACATGGCACCTTGAGATTGAACACGAGCTTCTTCTAGCTCCACACAGGGTTTGAAATATAAAATTCAGGCTCTAAAAAAATATCTGTGCAACTACAATCTTCACAAGTTTGAGTCAAATCACACAAAGTGGCTGAAAAGGAGGTATTTCAGCAGGACTGAGATTGAACCACAAAAGGAAGAATTCTGAAGATCTGGCACATATATGATCCATTAAAACTGAGGAAAGTGATCTATTGATGTGACACCACTTTGCTGTAATTCAAACATAAGCAAATAACACTAAAGTCATTGTATTTTAAGCAAAGGGGTGTGTGAGACTAAGAGCTGCTCAGCAAAAAACTACAATTTTGCATCATTGATTACCATTGTACTTTCATACTTAAAAACAAATTTTTTTCCAGGCTCTCCTCATTAGCTTAAAATTACTTGAGGACTGCTGATTTTTATACTGACTTTAAAAAGTGCTCTTTTTCTTTACAAGAAACTTCTGAGCTCACAGATTCTCTAAGAATTAAAAAAAGGGGAGGGAGAAAATTGTCCTAATACAGGTTAACTTGCAAGGTTTTCATCTGGAAGCCAAACTATTTAGTCATTCAGCTGATTGCATCCTTGTCAGCAGAAAGGCCCCTCTCACCATTCTGGATGACACTTTTCAAGGTGATGCTAATGGGAGCGACTTCCAGCCCAGTCTCAGAGGGGACTCCTGCCACAGCCCTGTGCACAGAGCTCAGGTGATTCTTAATCTGTGTCCATGGCAGGAGCCTGATGCCAAGATACCCCTATTAAAAATTCACGAGTGCTATAAAAGCCTCTGTGTATCTGCAGTGAATGTGTTTATATTTACAGGCTCATACAAACCCCCTCCTTTTAATACCTCAGAGATTTTCTTTTTCTTCTTCCATTCACTCCTTATTCTTATTTATTTCCTGTTCAAATTCTATTTTTCCTCATTTCCTTCGTCTAAAATGTTTTCTTTGTTTCTGCCTTTTAAGTTCAGTACCTACTACCTTTATAAAATACAACCCTTAGGATCTTTCTTCCCCATGCTGGCAGTTATGGAAGCACTGCGTGACAACTGCTAGCAAGGTCACTCCAATTGCTCTATGCCCTATTTACTGTAGCTACAACAAGAGGAAGAAGTTTAATCCATTCTTTTTAAATACTTTGGGATCTATGAATAAAAAAAAAGTGCCATGTATGTCCCAAATAGTAATAACTCGCAACTTTTTTGGTTGCAATTTCTGCTTTTTAATATTTGAAGTCAGCCTGCTTCCCATCCCTGTCAGTACTGATTTACAACTCATGTCCATTTGTGCTGGTTTATTCTCTCTAGGACAACAGTGTCTGTCTTCTTACCTTTGAAAGTGTAATGACTCTTTTGGCCTTGTTTGGATTATATAACACCTACTTTTAATAATTTGTGGATTTTATGAAGGAAATAAATCCGTGTGGAAGGTTCCATTATCCTGGGTAGGGCTTTTTGATTTATTTTGGATTGTGTGGATACAAATATCCACACATGTTTCTACCTGCAGATGTTTGCCTTAATCTGGCTGCAATTACTTTTTGATACTGGTCTTGATATCTTGATTTCATGGCAAAGTTCTGTAATTCTGCACAGGCTATATACATAATCCATTCTGTGCCAGTACATTGGGGAGATGGGGTTTTTCTTGCCGCTACAACAAACGACTGATTTTCTAGTTTTACTGACAGATTCCTTATTAGTCTCAGGGTTGTGGGTTTGTTTCACGTGATATCAGTCAGGAGCGGCTTGATATGAGACATGGACATAGCACTGTGAGAGGTGAACAGGCAGCGAGTCAGCTCTGATACAACTTACATCACCCATTTCAAATTCTGTAAAACATATATTACTAGGTTTTTTTCCTTATTTTGTGTTTTGTGTTGGAGCAAACCTAATTTAACTGTTCATAGAGCAACTGAAATTACAGGGCGTTAAAGTGAGAGAAGTTGAACCAGATTCTCCAAGGCATTTACAGAAAATTTTTCCACTGACTCTTTTTTATTCTGTACGTTCCTAACATAAAATGTATATTGTTTCATGTGTTTTGTAGTACAGATTTTCATGGAAGAGGGAGTCTCTACAAGAGTATACCACCTAAACAGACTTCTGAGGGTCTAGGCTTTTGCTCTGTACCCCCTTCATTAAATCTTTTATTGCTCTGCTGAAAAGTTCAAGAGTTTACTGGGACTGAGGTAATCATTTTTGGCTGGGAATCTTTTGTGAAGACAGATGGCCATTGCTCATCACATTAGCAAGAAGGCTAATATTTCTGGTCTTCAGCTGTTAATGGTAGTGTATTTGGAGTAATTCTAACTTCAGGTATCAACTGTGTTTCTCCTATTCTTGCAATCCAACAATTTGTAATAATGTATTGAATTTAGGAATACAAGACACTACAGATCATCAGACCTTATGGAGATGAAAAATCAAGAATAATGTCTATTCCAAAAAAACCCCAATATCTTCAAAATAATTTTTATGAGACTAGGGAGTTAGCAGTAGATTTTTAATTAATTATTTTCAAGATTTTCTCAAAGTTTTAAAAATAATTCCTTTCTTGTTTCAGGCTATTGCTAACACATTCATAAGACCATTGTTGTTTTTACTTCTCATCAAAAGACAAAAGAAATTGATGTTCCTTTGCTTTCTGGTACAAGCTTTCAAACTTGTGCATAATTGTTCATGATTTTGACAAGCTCCAAAACAGCTTCCACACAAGTAGCTTGAAACTATAAGCCTCACTCTCTTCAATTTGTTCTTCACTAACAAGAGGGGCTCAGCAAAGTGTAATAGTTTACATTTAGCCCAAGAAAATGCAACATGGTTACCTCTGGTGACAGCTCATGGATAACATTTTAATATGCTAAAACAAAGTTTTAGGAAGAAAGAAATATGTAGGATCTGTTAACAAGTAAGAAACTTACGCAATGCCATGAGACTGCCATGGGCTTACTGAGCAAAGTTCAGTTTTTACAGTGTTTTTTAGTGCAATCCTGCTCCTTTCTGCTTGTTTTACACACAAGCAAATGGCTCGCCAAGTTATTTTGGGTGTTGTTTGTGTTTTTCTGTTGCAGATTGTGCAGAAGTGAAAGAAAATTATGAATTACACTGTGCATGCTGGCTGCAGATTACTGGTGCTCACAAAGAGAGGATTATTACTTTAAGTGGAGAATGGGGGTTATTCTGTTGATAATGCACTACAGTAACCTCTGTTCATTCCTTTCATTCCTTTGAAGAAGCTCAAAATATGATCGCGCACCATCACAGCCCCTGCCAGGCAACATTGACTATAGCAGCCACAGGCATCCCACACCTGCTGCCTGCTAAGCCTCTCACTGAACAGCAGCATGGAGTGCCCCTTGCAAGCAAAGGCTCAGACAATCCCTCTCCTGGCTCAACCACCTTCTGGAAGTTCACCAAATCCCTCTTCGTTTTAGGCCTTTAAGACCCTTCTGTCATGTGAGGCAATGTCTTCAGCCTACCAATGTGCTGAGGACTCCACTCTGGGATTTTTCTGCTTGCAGCACTCAAGCTGAAGTGGTAAACATTCACGTAATTTCCTTGATTAAGAGAGAGGAGGTAAATCTCTGAAGTTCAATGAGACACTGTTGAATATACAGGAAAAGTGCAGCAACAGCTCTTTCTCTTATGGTGGACAGTGCTTATTTTAATCACTGGCATACCAAGTCACAGTGTTCGTATTTCTTTGATAAATTATTCTTTGAACTTACAAATAATAGATGTCTCAGTATGATAACTTGCCATCACCCTGAGTTCTATTTACAGCTCTATTCACTCACACAAAACTCCCAGTGATCCATCCTGGGTGTTTGTTTTCCCTTTAGGATTTCTACTTAAGTTCCTAGGAAAAAGAAAGGAAACTGAGTTTTTGAGACTTTGATGGTCAAGCCCCTGTGATAAGAAATCACGTCTGTCCAAGAGATTATAATGGGGTAAACCTTCAGCATGCACAGGTCAGTGCCACTCTGCTGAAATCAATGGTGGCATTTTAGGATGTTAAAGGCGTGTTATAGCTGAAAAGTCAGGTAATCAGTTGGGAAGGAGGAGCTGTACCACTGTCCATGAAACTACTCAAAAGGAGGTTGTAATGAGCTGCACGTCAAGCTCTTCTGCCATGTCTCAAGTGAAAGAACGAGATGAAATGGCCTTCATTTGCACCAGGGGATGTTCAGATTAGATATCAGAATTTTTTTTTAATGAAAGAATGGCTAGACATCGGAGTAAGTTGCTCAGGAAGGTGGCGGAGTCACTATTCCTGGAAGTGTTCAAGTGGAATCTGGATATGGCCCTTGGGGATATGGTTTAGGGGTGATTATACTGGTGTTGGGTTAATAGCTGGCCTACATGGTCTTGAAGATCTCTTCCAACCTTGACAATTCTGTGATTCTGTGAAAGTTTGATTCTCCTCATTGTAGTGTGAATCAAATTCTGAATATCAAATTGTTAATGTCACCATTTTCTCTGCAGGACTCCAACTGTGGATTCTGCTTGTGCTTTACAACACTCATGACCACAAACAGCTGGATTCGAACGTTATAGGGAGGGACCCAAGACAAGGTAATTCAGGCCAACATATTTAACTGATCATTTGTTTAAGGCTCTCAGTGTAAAAAAAATCAGCTCTTGTTTTCAAAGATAGAGAGTATTCTTGGAATTCCCCAAAATTTTGCCATCCATCCTGTGTGTTCAAAGCAGGAGCTGCTTAGAGAGCAATCTGGAATACGGAATGCTGGCTGCCCTGAACTACCTGAGCACCCTGTTCCCTGAGGAAAGCCCTACTGACTAAGGCAATGCCATCCAACTCACTCACTGGCTGCACAAACCACTGAAATGTTAGTGCAGGTCATGGGTTTGCAGGATGTAGGACTTACGTAAGTCATAACATACAAAATACTGGATGCATCTACACTGTGCCTGAAGTGCTGGACTAAGGAGCCTCTCAAAAATAAAGGCACTCTCAGGATAAGTCACCTGACACTGCTGTGGACTGAAAGCCCCTGAACCCAATTCTGCCTCCAGCAGACCTCATCCACCTTCCAGGTTTGCTGATGGAGCTTGGTTGTGCCCAGGGAACCACACAGAGCAAGGCATGAGGTTTTCCTCAGCGTAAGGTGGGCACAGCCTGGGAGGTGCTGAGGCATTTTTGATTTGCACGTGGTCCATCTTGCCTCCAGGCAGCACCACAGAAACCAGACAGAAGAACATCATAGTCTAATCTGCCTGCTGACAACTTTCTTCAAAACCATACAGCACAGACAGTAAGGCAAATGATCAATATCAAGAAATGGCTGCACTTTACAAAAACCTATTGTTTTCATGGATGTAATTGTGATAGTATTTTTCCTCTAGCAGAGCTGTGCAAAGACAGATTATGTGTGTTAGGCATTTGGTAAATTTCTAGCAAATTGGTTCTGAACTTGGAGCTACTAAAAAAGAAGGGTGTGTGACATTACCCCTTCCTCTGCACCTGTGATTCCACAACATCTCCTGCTACAGACAACCCATCCCTTGCACTAGAGGTGCAGTCTTCACTGCAACAAGGGGTGTGGGAGCAGGATTTCAGCAAAGGGAGGTCAAATGATAAACCAGCTGTCCTGTATATAAATACTAATGTGGTACCTATGATCATNGAGAACCACATGTGGCAAGGCATGAGGTTTTCCTCAGCGTAAGGTGGGCACAGCCTGGGAGGTGCTGAGGCATTTTTGATTTGCACGTGGTCCATCTTGCCTCCAGGCAGCACCACAGAAACCAGACAGAAGAACATCATAGTCTAATCTGCCTGCTGACAACTTTCTTCAAAACCATACAGCACAGACAGTAAGGCAAATGATCAATATCAAGAAATGGCTGCACTTTACAAAAACCTATTGTTTTCATGGATGTAATTGTGATAGTATTTTTCCTCTAGCAGAGCTGTGCAAAGACAGATTATGTGTGTTAGGCATCTGGTAAGTTTCTAGCAAATTGGTTCTGAACTTGGAGCTACTAAAAAAGAAGG
>VYXD01009489.1:203-39268 GCA_013397195.1 Hylia prasina
GGAGCGAAGGCTGGGGGTGAGGGAGGAATTCCCGCGGGTGCCCCTGACACACGGGGAAGGGTTTGCTGTGCAGTGTGCGGGTTTTCCCTGCTGCCAGCCCACATTCAGCTGGGATGCCCCCCGAGGATGCCCCACGCTGACACTGTCGCTGTCCCCGTGCTCAGCTCGGCGCCCGCCCGCCGGGACACGCGGTGCGACGCGCGGTGCCGCTGCCCCCCGACGGGCTTCAACCCCGTCTGCGGCTCCGACGGCGTGGAGTACACATCCCCCTGCTCTGCCGGCTGCAGCGACGTGAGCACCCGCCCCGACGGCTCCGTCCTGGTGAGTCGGGGGCCCTGAGGGGGGCCCGGGGCTCAGCTCCCGCCTGCCGGGGCAGCGGCCGCCTCGGAGCGGAGCGGGAGCGGCGGGGCTTGCCTTGGAGCTCCCTTCGCTTGTTGTGCTGCTCTCGCTGGCCTCTCCTGCGCTGCTCCCTTGGGCCTGCAGGAGAGCAGGGCAGGGGATCCTTGCCCCTGGGACAGCCCTGCAGGCGGTCAGTGCCCTGACCCCTGACCCCTGACCCCTGGCAGCGCGGGCAGCGTGCAGCAGCGCTTTGTTAATTGGCAGCACTTCATTTCTGCAGCAGCTGTGATTGCTCCTTTCTGCTTTTCCCCTCATTCCCCTCCTCTCTCTTCCAGCCCTTGCTCTCTTGGAAATGTTACACGTCTCTTACCACTGTCACCATCTGTGCCAGTACAGGGACATGTGGCACTCGTGGCCCACTGCCCTCCCTGCCCCGGGGTTTGCAGCCTGCAGAAAACCCTGCGCTGGTGTGCCCAGCTCTGCTGCAGCCCTTCCACAGGGCACCGTGTAAGCCTGCATGGAGGAAGGAGGTTTTGGGAGACCCTGAGCTGGCCCTGCCTCTGGGATCACCCTTCTGCAAACTGCCACCCCTATGGCAGCCAGAAGATCATGCTCATTTTATTTAAAGGTCTCTTCAAAAAAAACACAAAAACAAAAACCAAAAAAAACCCACAACCAACCCAGGAGTTTCTTGGTTAAAACAACAAAAAGGGAGAGAATTGTGACTAAAAAGCAGAGAAAAGGAAAAATTCCTCATGCATCACCCCGGGGCATCTTTTCTTTGCTGTAAGGCTCTGCTAGCTGTTTACGAGCCTCTCCCCAAGGTGAGGTTTTGCACGTTTGATTTAACACTGCCCTGAGCTTGGGCTCTGCCCTGCCCACAGCCGGAGTACTGAGCGCTAATTATTTCCAGACCAATCCTACCCCCCGTGCCTCGCTCTGGCAGCTGGCAGCAGCCTTCCCTTCCCTTCCCTTGCACGTGCCAGGGCAGCCTCTGGATGCCGTGTCCTCTTTGCAGAACTACACCGGCTGCAGCTGCACCGCGGGGCCGGCGGGGTCCGCCCGCCCGGGCTCCTGCGGCGCCGGCTGCTCCCACCTCTTCGTGCCCTTCGTGGTGCTGTCCTGCCTGGCAGGGATCCTCGCCAGCACCTCCCACACGCCGTCCTTCATGCTCATCCTCAGGTGGGACACCTTGGGCACGCTCCTGGGCAGCCACAGAGCGGCTCGTGGGCTCAGGAGGGAGGATTTCTCCAGCTGCAGCACTGGGGATTAAATCAGCCCTGGCTGGGGGTTAAACCGGCCCTGTTCCTGCAGCCTGGGGTTAAACCAGCCCTGTTCCTGCAGCCTGGGGGTTAAACCAGCCCTGTTCCTGCAGCCTGGGGTTAAACAGGCCCTGTTCCTGCAGCCTGGGGTTAAACCAGCCCTGTTCCTGCAGCCTGGGGTTAAGCCAGCCCTGCCCTGCCCCTCCTGCCCTGTTCCTGCCGTGGCTTTACCTCGGCACACGTTCCATCTTGTTTTTCAGGACCATCCAGCCCGAGGACAAATCCTTCGCTGTTGGGATACAGTTCATGCTGCTGAGAGTTTTAGGTGAACTGAAACGTGTTAAAATGCCCTCCTGGAAAACAATGGCAGCTCCTGGAGGCAGGGGAGATGCTGCCCTGCAGGGTTTGGGGTGCACGTGGCGGGGATGAGACAAGGCAGCTCCATCTCCGTGTGTGAGCGAAGGAGGGCAGGGAATACCTGCAGCTCCAGGAGCTCAGGCTGTGTGCAGACACTGCTCTGCTCGCCTCCAGCGCATCAGGGGGGCTCCAGACCCCGTCCTGCCGTCCCACCAGTTGTGTTTCCCAGGGGGGAAATTCCTGTTGCCCTGGAGGCCCCCAGGGAGGTGAACAGCAGCCCTGGGAAGGAGCAGTAGGTGCTCAGTGTTTAGGAGGTGAGCCCTGGAACAGGGCAGTGGTGGCGGGCCTGTCCCTGAAGTGCTCAGGAGGTGCCTGGCTGTGGCACCTGGGGCTGTGTTTTTGGGGTATCTGTGACACCCGGGGCTGTGTTTTTGGGGAGTCTGTGGCACCCGGGGCCGCGTTTCGGGGGTTTTTGGGTTGGGGCGCGGCGGGGCCGGGCTGACCCTGTGTTCCAGCGTGGATGCCGGGCCCGGTGCTGTACGGCAGCGCCATCGACACCGCCTGCCTGCTGTGGGAGAGGAGGTGCGAGCGCAGGGCCGCCTGCAGATACTACGACCATACCCTCTTCAGGCAGAGGTAGGCGCGGCCAGCGGCGCGGGGACGTGGCACCGCCGTGCGAAGCCCTGGGGACACACGGGGACGCTCCCCAGGACCCTGCAGGCTGGAGAGCGCAGAGGGACCCTCCCGGCACGGCTCCCTGCGCTCTGGCACGGGCAGTCCCTGCAAGAGGCTCCCTCGGAGCGGCGGGAGCATCCCGCGTCCCTGACCCGCTGCCTTCGCGCCCCGCAGGTACCTGGGGCTGCAGCTCTTCTTCGAGACGGGCGCCTTCCTGTGCTTCGGGGCCGTCTACCTGATCCTGGGCAAGCAGGAGAGGGAAGCCAGGCACAGGGAGACACAGGCCGGGCCAGAGAAGGAGAAACTGGCGGGGAGCTCGGTGAAGAGCCCGGAATCCAAAGTGTGACGCCGGCAGGGCGGATGGCGCTCCGCTCCGGGATGGGATGCCGTGCCCCAGCCCACAGCCGAGCCGGGCAGGGGGGCACCCGAGGGGTGGATCCTGATCCCGCGGGTGGGATGAGCCCTTCCTGCAGCGCTGTGCGTCCATCCAGACGCTGTTCCCCCGCTCGGGGCCGCGGCTTGCTCCGCCACCTGGGTTAGTCACACGCTCCAACCCGCGGACTCCGCGGCCCCCTGGATCTGCGTCCTTCAGAGCAGTTTTTCCTGCTGGCCGTCTCGGTGATGGCAGCACTGAGCATTGACCAGAAACCTGAAAGGGTTTGTGGTGTGGTTTTTTAAAAAAATAAATCATTTTTAAGATACGGTTTTGTACTGAACCCATAGATCTCTGTGACTGATGATCATAATTACAGTTCTGATTTTCTGTGCTGTCAGCACTTATTTTCTGATGCTCAGTGCTTGTCACAGGAACTCAGTGGGAGCTCAGGTGCATTCCTGGTCTGCAGTTCCAGAAGGGCAGGACTTTTCCCAGGGCTGGGTAGAACCACCTGAGCCCAGCAGCAGCCGGCCCTGTGCTCCCTGAAGGGGCTTCAGTCTGTAATTACGGGTGGGTGTCCAGCCCGCTGCTATTTCCGTTCAGCTGCCTCCATTTCCTGCCCTCTTCCCACCCTGGGGCTCCTTCCCAGCCCAGAGTGGGTCGTGTTGCTCCTGCCACCGGTGAGCAGCCGCAGCCACGGGGTGACTTGGTCATTTTTGGCTCCAGGGTGGAATTCAGTAGAGACAACAAAGCTTGTAAGTTCAACCCAAATATGCGGAAATTAATGCACAGAGGGGAAAGTTCATTCCCTCCTCCCACCCGGGCAGATATCCTCTGGGAAGGGCTGGGTGTGCGGGGCAGTGGAAGGGAGAAGGCCTGTGGTGAAGTGACTGAATTCAGCTCTTTCCCCAAACTGTTTGCCCGGCCATTCTGAGGGACCCAATGACCTCAGTGCAGGCTGAGAGGTTAATTGGGATTTTTTAGGGGTTTGGAGTTCTTTTGTCCTGTTTTTGTGCAGTGCCTGGTGTTCACTGAGTTCAGAGTTTACAGCCCTGTTCGGGGTACCAAGAAGTGATGTCTGGCTGCAGAGAAGGTTCCAGAAGGTTCCAGAGGAGTGCGTGGGTGTTGCAGGGATGTGGGTGGAGCCATCCCAGGAAGGACCAGCAGCATTTGCTGACCGTGCCCTTTGGAAAGCCAAAACTGGGAGAGTTTTGCACTGTCCTCTTTGCCAAGCCGTGGCCAGGCAGCATCTGTGGCTAAAGCAGCAGGAGAGGAGGGGGAAGGAGGTTCTTTGGGCAGGAGGAGGGAGCAGACTGTGCCTACAGTGGCTGTTCCAGCTCCTGGCAGCCCAGGAATCCGTGGCATCTGTGGAGAGGAAGGTTCTTTCCTGGCTGAGCACACCCCTCGGCTCACAGGCGCCTTTCCAAGGTACTTTCCACACCACAACAAACAAACAACAGCACAATTTGCTCCCTGTGGTGTCAGAAGTGGGGAGCTGCTCTGTGCTCTGCCAGGAATCTGCCCCAGATTCCGTTCTCTGCCCATGGAAGTGTCCAAGGCCAGGCTGGACAGGGCTTGGAGCTACCTGGGCTGGTGGAAGGTGTCCCTGCCTGTGGCAGGGGCTGGAATGGGATGAGCCTTCAGGCTTTTCCAGAACCATTCCATGGCTCCATGGTTCTGTTCCCCACCCCACGGGAGCCTCCCAGGGCTGTGCAGCCTTTCTGAAAGCCCCTCAAGCCACTGAGAGCAGTGGTTCCATTTACAGAAAGGAGGGGGAAAGGGAACAACCAAACCAACCCAAACTGGTTGCCCGTGGTGCCGGTGGCAGACAGGCTGCACATCCCTCTCCTGCCTGGCTGGGATCCTGTGGATGCACAAGGGGCCTGCAGGAGGGCCTGCCCAGCTCACTCCCAGCCCCTTCTCACTGCTGGGCTCAGGGCTGCATGTTCATTTTCCACTTGGAAAACTCCCAGCACAGCACAGCAAGGCCTGGCTCAGGCAGTGCCCAAGCTAGTACAGCCTGAGCTCTTCCTGCCCTGGTTGCCCCTCCAGCAGAGGACAGATCCCTGTGGATAAGCATCCAAGGCACTTGCAGACTGTCTTAGCTGTAGGCCTGTTACTCTGCTTTTGCTCTGGTAATTTCCATCACTTTGGGCTGGAGTTTCTATAAAGAGAAATAAACCCACACTTGCCCGTCCCCTCCTCTGTGCGCTTTAAGAAGGCGTTTGAAAGGGGCTGCCTTGCCAGGGAAGATTAAAGAGAGGCAGTTTGGGAAGCTGCTCCCTCCTCCCTCAGCAGGGAGGGAGAGAAAGCCCAGGGAATATCAAAGGCTTGGCAGCAGGAGCAGGGTTTGGTGCAGAGCGAGGGGCAGGCAGGTAGGGGGGCTGCAAGGGAAGGGGGAGAGCAGCAAATCCCACCCTGTGCCGCTTGCCAGGTTCTCCCCAGAGGAGACACCCCCTGCAGACAGCCCAGCCCAGGGTTTACAGAGCACAGAAGGGCAGGAATCGCACCGGGGGGTGCACAGGAGCTAACCCAGCCGGGCCAGAGCTCCCTGGGCTTCCTGGAACTGCGGCTCCGGAGGTTTTCAGGCAGCACTTGGTGGCGCCAGGGGTCACAGACCTGGAGGCAGAACGGTGCCTTTAAGGCTGGTGAGAACAGCACGGGGTCAGGAGAAGGGGTCGAAGCTGGAGGGAAGGACCCAAAGCACTTTGGGAGCCGAGAGCTGCTTCAGAGCCCAGCACAGTTCCCACTCCTCTGGAAAAAGAGCGGAGCTGGAGCTTTTAAATCACCCTTGGAGTGTTTGGGGCAGCCAGATCTCTCCCTGGAGTGCTCCTGGCCATGGCTGCAGTCAAACCCAGAGGTCTCTCCTGGTTTGCTGCTGCTGGTTCTCCAGCACAGGGGGCAGGGATGGTCCCAGGTGGGTCCAGTGGCTGTCCACAGGGGGCCAACAAAACGGGAATGAAAACCCACGGGATGTTTCTCTTACAACTCCCTCGAGCTGCCTCTGGCAGCCTGCAATCTGTTCCCAGAAAATGCTGGCTGAGGAGACAGTTTGTAGCTGAAAGGCAGGGAATTGCTGTGCCTGGGACTGGGGAGAGCTCTGGGTGGAATCCAGCCCCCAGGCTGGGGAAGAGGAAGGCAAATCCACCCGTAGATGTTACACTGATTTTTGTGTCACAAAAATCTGGGGAGTTCCCAGAGGGATACAGAAAAGACGAGCCAAGGAATCACTGAAATGCTACCAATTAAAGCCACGCTTCCCAGAAACTGGAGGTTTCCAGGGATCTCAGAAGGGGAAAGCAGAGCAATCAGGCAGATCCAGACCCAGCCCAGCACCCATCCCTGGAAGGATGCTGAAGAAGTGGCTCATCCGTGTGCAGTCACTTGGATAAGGATGCCATGGATTGTCTCACACATCAAACATTCCACTTCTCCTGTCCCACCTGGGGAAGCTGTGCTACCTCCTGACTGAGGGGAGCTTTTTGACCCTGTCCCACCTTGTTGCCATAAACCGATTATCAGCCAGATGGAATCATGCAGAGAGGAGAAAGAGAGGAGAAAAGACAGGCTTAATTGGAAAGCTTCAGCTCCAGGAGCTGCAGGTAGTTTGCTGCCCACCCAAAAGGATTTATCTACAAGAATCTCACCAGGACAGGTCTGTCCTGTCTCTAGGACTAATCAATATTTTAATTAATCACTTGGAGGATGAGAGGAGCAGGAGCTAATAAAATTCCTGCGTGCGGTCGCGAGTGCTGCGGACGGCAGGATTGGAATCCAAATGATTCCCAGCAGGCTGGAGAGGTGGCGTGGGATGGATAACACTGGGATTTAACACCCACAGCAGGACAGTGGTGCGGGGCAAGGAGGGCTGGGGTGCAAAGTTTGCCCTGTGAGAAGGGGGATGTGGCACCATACGGAGCAGAAGAGTTTTAGGCTCCTGTTGTCCCTTTAAATTAGAGTGGCATTCGCCACAGTTCACAGCCTGTCCTGGCAGGGGAAGACACGACCCCTTGCACTTGGAGGCATAAAATTATCTCCCCGTGTTGCTGAACTGAACAAGTTTCCCTCCTTCTTGCCAAGTGCATCTCCTCCAGCAACGCTGTCTCCAAGGTCCAAGCAAACAGAGCAGAGTAAATCAGGAATTATCTCCCGTGTTTAGAGACAGGTTGAGTAATGATTACTCCTGAAATATGGAATTCATCTTTGGGGCTTAATGGGCTTGCAGTGGAGCAGTGCAGGAGGCAGTTGCTGAAGGTTCTGAAATGACTGTGGCGAGGGAAGAGCATCCTTTATCCTGTGATGTGATAAGAGCTGACGCTGCTCCCCGAGCACGTTCCCAGCCTCGGCCTCACCTGGTGCTCCCAGGGTGCTGAAGGACAGAGGGGCAGCACTGATAAAGAACCTCTTAATCCCTCTCCCCTCACTTTTCAAGTTAGAATGTCACGTGCTAAAGAGCCCAGAACCTGGGGTGGTTCCAAGCTGTGCACACCCCTACAACTTTCTGAGCAAACTCAGGAAAAAATAGCTTCTCCTGGGTAAACTTGCTGATGAATCCTTCTTTCTCTTACACCTGCTGTTAAAAAAGGCTTCCCTCTCCACCCTCCCCATCTCCTGTTTGTCCCAGTGCCAGCAGCCAGTTGCACACTGGGCACTGAGTGTGTCCAAGCTGCACTCACGAAGCTTCGGGGACTCTGTGCTCACCTTTCTCTTCCCCCCACAGTTTGTGATTTCTTGTGGCTGCAGGAGCGCCCTGGAGCACGGCTGGGCACAAATAAGGAGATATTCCAAAGCCTGTGGCCTGGGAGATGGGAAATGCCTGTGTGTGAAAGGAGCAGTAAGTGCAGGCGGGCGGGGATGATGTGCTGAGAAATGGAGACACCGCTGATGGTGATCAAACTGGGAGCACTGGGGACAGCTCCTTCCCCAGCATGCCTGACGGGGTACAGCCCCCACAGCCCCAAAACAGGGCAGACCCCTGCCCAGCCCCAGAGGAAGGAGATGCCAGCAGCTGTGCCTCCTTCACAAAAGCCAAAAAAACCACGATTTTAAGGCAAAGGACACCAGCTACACAGCCCGTTCCAAAAACTGTTTGTTATTGCAAAAGGAGGGGAATCGCAGAGAGATGGAAAGGCCCAGAAATTCTGGAGGCCTTGCAGCACTGGGATGATCCTTGGCACACTGAGGCACATAGGCCTTGGCACTGGCAGACGTGTGGGTGGCAGAGGGGGAGTGGGGAAATCCAGGAGCAGGAGATGGGAATCCAGCTGGGCTGCAAGAAGCGTCGCTTTCCTGTCCCAGAGATCTCCCACAGTGGCGTTCCCTGAAGTCCCAGCTGCAAAGTTCATTGCATTTCTCATTCCTCAGGGGAGCCGTTGCAGGAGATGTTCTGGGACAGAGGGTGCAGGAGTGAGCTGTGCCTAAAACAGAGCAGGGAGTCTGTGGCAGCTCCAGGCGGGGGTCTCCGCAGGGAACAACATCCCCAGAGGGCAGCCCACCCTCCTGGGCAGCCCTGGCCGTGCCCCCCGGCTCTGCTGGCACCTGCCCCCTTCCTGAGGCACATCCCAGGGGCAAGCTCTGGAGCACAACAGGGGTGAGCTGAGCACCCCGGGATCCCTGAGCCCTGGGGAGCAGCACCTGCTCCGAGCGCTGATCCCATGGGACTCCCGAAAACTCTGTCCCCAGTTCCCTTTTTAAGGCTCTGCGGGAGCGGCAGCCCCTCAGCAGGCACCCCCTGTGTCCCCACGCTGCTCCAGGACCTTTCCCTGCCCCTTGTTTCCCTGTCCCTTGGGGCTGCTGCGGGCAGGGATGCTGCTCCAGGGGCAGCTGCCATCCCATCCCCTGCACTCCACTCCCCTCAGGCTCCTCCAGACACAGCCCGAATGAGTGAACTGCAAGTCCTGAAGCCAGGAATAAACGGTGACACGGGTGACACTTGTAATTGAGAGTTTCTTAATTGCTCTCTCTGATTAAAGGGAGCTGCCGGCTTTGTGCATGAAAGGCAGAGACTCCAGAAACCCGGGGTGGGAAGAAAAGAGGATAAGAAGATGATGGGAACAGAAAAACGCGAGATCAAGGAGAAGAAAGGCTCGGGAGAAATCTTGCTGGAGTACCAGAGATAAGGGAGGCAAAAATAGAACGAGTGGTTTCACTTGTCACTACATCCGTGTTTATTTCTGCCCTTCTGGGGCAGAAATACAGAGATTTGTGCTCTGCTGGTGTGAAATGCAGCAGCTTTTTAGCACCACAAAGCAGCAAAGACAAAGGCAGCATGTCAAAAAGAACTAAAACCCACCGGGAAATTGCCTTGTTGTTGTTGTTGAAGTAACAGCGCCAGGGAAATAGGAAAGCCTTCCATTAGAACGTTGGTGGCTGGGCCGTGCTCCAAAAGGCCAGGAGCTGCACCCGGGGAGTCCCAGGTGTGTCTCCTGCCCCTGCAGCTCCTGCCAGGCCAGGGAGACATCCCTGAGCATCTCCAGCCCTGCCGGGGTGGGGCTGGCTCTCCTGCCCCAGGAGACTTCCCAGGGATATCCCTGACCTCTGCCAGCGGGAAATCCACAATATTCATCTCAGGGAGAGGACAAGCACGGAGGAAAGAGCGAGAGGAGTGGGGAAAGACTCCCAGGTGGAGGGGAAGCTCCTGCCTGGGATGCTATTCCCTCCCATGGCACTGTTTGCCAGCGGTGGGCAGAGCCCTCGAGGGGCCCAGAGAGGGTCCAGCTTTAGGAAGAGCAGGGTCAGCACAGCACATGTGCACTCCTCTCAGACTTTGCTTTCCTCCTGTCCATGGTTTTCTCCATTTCCAAAGGAGTGCCACAGGGCAGGAGCCGGGCTCTGGCCTGGCTGGGCAGCTGTGGGTAGCAACGGCAATGACCCTTAAAAAGGGTGAGCCTGGCTCAGGTAAATCCTCCACCCTCTGCAGACTTTTTCCAGCTCAGATGACTTTTTTGTCTTTGGATGGACTCCTCAGCACTGACCTCATTGCTCCCAGGTGGAAGCTGGAGGTTTGGTGACGCTGCAGGAATAAAAATACTCCATTTCCTCCCGCTTTCATTGCTGTCTCCAGCCAGCTCTGAGCAGGTCTGCTCTGAATGAAAATCATGTCTCTGCTGTGGGTTAGTGGAAAGATGGGAGAAGGAGAAGCCCTGGAGCAGCAGAGGTTTGCAGGGGGCTGGGCACGGTGGGACAGGCCAGCTCTGACACTGGGGATTTGCACAAATAAATGCACCAACACTTCCAGCTGCAGCCAAAACCTTCGGGAGACCCCTGAGAGGCTGCCCTGCACTGGCTGCTGCAGGGGCTTTCAATATTCTGTCAGTGCACTACAAAAGCCTCACCTGGGTGGAAATCTGACCCTGAGAAATCTTTGCCTCCAGCTAAAACAGCCTGAAGGGCGTAAAATTTGGGGTACTCTGTAAAGAGCTTTTTTTTTTTAATTATTCTTCCCTTCAAAAGACCTTCAAATACATGGTGTGGTTTTAATGAAAAACAGCTCCCCAATAATCTGCAGCGCAGGCTCATAAAATTTCCAGTCTCATTAATTTAGAGAATCATCACCAAAAAAAAACCCCCAGGGTCTGGTGATTTTTAATGATTTCCTTTGTGAACAGAGAGTCAAATTGAGCTGCTTCGTTCCTACAACTCCCAATTGCTTCCCACTGATGGGTTTTTTCCCCGGATCACTTATATCTGTCTCTCTTTAGGCTGTGAGAAATGTGAGGGCTTCTGGCACAGACAAATGGTGCATCACACTTTTGGAAAGCTCGAGAGCATCTTCATTTTCTTCCTCTTGTCACACGTCCTCAGCCTTCCCTGCTGTGACAGCAGCATCCCCAGGAATTTCAGGGCTCCCTGAGCGAGGCTGGAGATGCACTGGTCCAGAATCCTTCTGGGAATCATTTCCAGAAGCAGCAGCCTCCCCACCCAAAGGGGCTGAAGGAAGATGGGGACAGGCATTTTAGCAGGTCCCGGGGTGAGGGCACAGGTGGGGGAGGGATTTAAACTAAAAGAGGGAAGATTCCGAGCAGATGTGAGGAATTTTTGGGCTGAGGGTGGGGAGGCACCGGCACAGGCTGCCCAGAGAGGTGGTGGCTGCCCCTGGATCCCTGGAAAACACTGGAGGAGAGGCCTCTGAGCAGCCTGATGCAGGGGAAGGTGTCCCTGCCCGCGGGATTCCTGCAGGCTGGAGTGCCCTGTGCCATCCATCCGGCTTTATTTGCCCTCTCCAGACCTCTGCAGGGCCGGCACGGGGAGGAGGGGACAGCAGCAGTGGCACTGTGCCCCGTGTCCCCTCACAGGCTGCGCTGCTGGCTCCAGTCTCAGCATCCCGCTCCAAGGACAGCCCGAAGGGAGCTCGTGTGACAGCGCTGGGAATAACAGAGGGCAGGAAAACATGAGCCACCGGGAAGCAGTCGGTGTCATCCCATCTGGAGGGAGGACACAACGGCAGTGTTCAATTATGCAAAAGGTCACTGCTGAGGGGGAAGGAGAGGGCAGCAGGAGTCACGGCCCGAAATCCTGAAAAAATCCTGAAATTCCAGCCTGAGAGGGACAGGGGTTTGCTCAGGCATCGGCCAGGAGGGGGTTCGTGGCTCTGACCCTTTTTGGGGATGCTCTGAGCACCTCGGGGGCCTGAAGGGATCCCCATCCAAGGCATTGGCAAAAGTGGCTTTGGTGTAAACTGAAGGAAGCCGAGGGGCCAAGGGTCACTGTCACTGCCCCGGGGGTGGAGCACACGGAGGGAAATCGGGTTAGAATCGAGTCAGAGGGATCTGCAGGGAGGCCGAGGGCACAGAAGGGGGACCCCCCTGCAGAGCGGAGCCCCTGACTGCCTGAACTCCCGATGGAGCTGAGCCAATCCCGCCCTCAGGCTTGGACAGGGACTTCTGTCCTAATCAATTAACCACGGGGGTTTAATTAGCGCTAATTCAGAGCCTCAGCAAGGACCTGTTGAGCACAGAGGGTCTCTCTCCCCTGGGCAGGGAAGGATCTCTTAGTCCTGGGTAAGGAATCTCGAGCCCCGGGAGATGTCCCTGCTCCGGGGGAGATCCCACGGTGCAGCCACACTGCAGAGCAGGGAGAGCTCCAGGAAGGCTCCCCAGCCCACCACACGTATGGGATAAAGCAGCAGGGCCGGGACAGATTGCATCCAGTGGGAAAAGCCAGCACGAGGCTCCCGGTACCCACACCTGCCTTTGCTCCCTGCTGAAGGAGTCCTGGAAAAGCCCCCGGGATTCCTGGGTCACCCACATGATCCCTGCTCCAAGCTCCATGCCCACGGGGCCACTCTCCTGCTTTGGGGGATTCCTGGAGGAATTCCTGCCCCAGACACAGGTCCCTGAGAGGCAAACTGCTGCTGGTCTGAGGGGAGCAGTGCACCCATGGGTGACCCTGAGCTCTCCCCACCCTGCCCAGCCCGGCTTTGGGCTCACCTGGCCCCCAGAAGATCCAGCCGGGAGCTGCACACCCCACACTGAGGGGGAGAAGCTGAGCTGGGAGGTTGGGAAGTAATCCCGGAATGATGGATCTGCTCCTGCCTGCAGCTCGGAAAGAACAGAGAGATGAATGGCAGAGGCTGCGGGGAGGAGTGATGGGAATGGTGCAGGAGCTGGAACAGCGCAGGGGAGCCTGAGAGATGGGAGCTGCCCTGGCAGCAGAGGTTAAGAGGCTGCTCGTGCTTCCCGGGAATGCCTGACGGAAGGGATCTCCAGTGCTCCTGGAGCTGCAGCTCAGGAGGTCACAGAGTGCCGGGACCAGGGTGGCACTGCCGGGGGCACTGCGGGAGCGGCTCAGCCCTGAGGGTCTGCTCCGAGCCAGAATATCCCAGAATATTTGGCTGGCCAGCAAATTAAGCAGTGTGGCTAATTGCAGGTTGCACTCCTGTGCGAGCACTCGGTAACCCCAAAGGAATTTATTCCAGCCCTGAGAGCTCCCCGTGTCCCTGCTGCTGCTCCAGGGATCCCCCAGCCCAGGTGCAGAGCCCCACAGCCGAGTCCTGCCCTCAGTTAGCTGGAGAGGGGTCCCCTGCCAAGCTGGACCTTTTTGCCAGCATTCATGGCTCTGCTTCCTGGCTTTGCAGCCGACATCCCAGTCTGGAGTCGTCCCAGCCACTCTTTTTTCCTCTTTTTCACTGAAGCTGAACCAGATGGCCCTGCTGCAAAAGGCAGAGCACAACTTCGCCTACAACCTCCTAACCAGGTTTTGGCTGTGTCCATCGTCCATTAAAATGGAGATAAAACAAAAAAAAAAAAGTCATTAGCAGTTTAGCAGAGGGTCAGAAAGCAGGTTATTGACTTGCTTTATCACGGCTCCAAAATCCTCCTAAGAACAGAGCACTTCAGATTAATTGGGGGGAAAATGGATTGGAAAGTTGCAATTAAGTTGATGTCATAATTTTGGGGGAAAAAAAAAACAGGTGTTCTGCTACAGCTGTAGTTCTCTCCCTGACTTTAATTGGTGTCCCAGTCCCAGTTGTCTGTATTGATAAAATGCTGTCCATTAAAAAATGTGTAATTAGCATTGGTTTAAAAGGTACAAGCATTTTAAAGGGGGAAAAAAAATGATTAAAACCCAGAAAAACGTCAACACTTTTTTTTTTTCCTTTAACCTTTCGGAAGCTGGGGGTAATTGTCTCAGCTCTGTGCAGGAGTGAGGGAGGAGAGCAGGATGTTTAATTGCACAGCCGCGGGAGGGGCTGGGCAGTGCCCCTCAGGCACGCCCAGGCTCTCCTTGGCAGAGTTCTCACCGCAGCCCCTGAGGCCGGGCAGGCAGCGAAGCCACTGCTGCTGGGAATGGGCATTCCTGCCAGGCAGGAAACCCGGATCCCCCCTGGAAGGAGGCACAGCCCTTCCCTCGCTCCTGTGCGTGGATCTGCCTGGTAACAGCCCTGCCAGAGAGGCTTTTTGTAGGATCACAGGCTGGGTTTTGGGAGCCCACCCCAGCCCTGCCCTGGCAGGGACACCTCCCGCTGTCCCAGGCTGCTCCATCCAGCCTGGCCTTGGGCACTGCCAGGCCGGCAAGGGGCAATTCCCTTTGCTTGCCTTGAGCTTTCCCGAGGGCTTTTGCTGAAATTCCCCATCTCAGCAATGCCAGCGCTGCTTTTTTGGGTGTTTATACCCTTCAAACCGCCCTGCACAGGCTTCAGGTTCTCCTTTGCTGTCATTCACTTGAGCTTTTCATATTTAACTCCTTTAATCTTCCACCAATAAATCACTGCCTCTCTCCCGGCCCTTCATCATTCTCCGTGCCGTTCCCGAATCCCTTCGGGATGCTGACACCCGTCAGGTGCTGAGGTAATTAATAGATGGCAGATCTCTGCCAGTGCCGAGCTGCACTCCTGGAGAACAGCCTGGGAAGTGCAAAGGGAAGGGAAGGTGGTGAGTGCGGGCTGGGGCAGCCCCAGCTGTCTGCAGAGCAGAGGCTGAGGAGCAAGAGCAAGAGGAGCAGCCCGTGCTCCTCCTGGAAGGGCACGATCCAAGAGGCTGCAGTTCCCCCCGGCACAGACGTGGATTTGGGATCCCTGGACCCCAGAGATCACACCCACACCTGCCGTGCTGAGGGATCTTCTTTGGGGCAGCAGCTGTAACACCGCTCAGCCTGGAAGCCTGACCATCCTTCCCCTTCCATAACTCATCCGGGCAGTGATTCCCCTTCTCCCAAGACACACCCACCTCTTCCTCCTCCAGCAAGAGAGGAGGGAACTCAAAGCAGGGCCGTGCAATGCGACTGAGGAATGAGTGGGTGTCGCCTCCCTTTGCAGGGCCAGGAAAGGGCTGAGGACGCTGGAATGAACGCTGCTGAGAGGCAGATTTATTAACCTCTTGTTCCCTTTACTTTAGCACTCTCAAAGTCACCAATGTGCTTCTGCACCGCTTCCAAAAAGGACAAGAGTTGCAGGTGCTGATGGCATCTTGCTGGAAACTGCTGGGGAAAGGAAGCAGAGGTACAGGAAGCCCATCCATGCAGCTGTCCCGTGGGGATGGGTCCTCTGGGGACACCACCAGACACAGAGCACTCCCAGAAGGTCTCCCTGAGAATTTGTGGCTGCCCCATCCCTGGAAGTGTTCCAGGCCAGGCTGGACGTGGCTTGGAGCACCCTGGGACAGTGGGAGGTGTCCCTGCCCATGGCAGGGGTTGCACTGGTGGGCTTTAACGTCACCTCCCACCCACACCCTTCTGGTGGGTTCACCAGGGAAAACTGGTGGGGAGCTGCTGGGGGCTCCATGGCTGACAAAACCACGGGCAACTGTGCAAACCTGCCAGTGTCCCCACATGTCCCTGTAAGATTCCCACTGCCTTCCCCAGCTGCCTGCCCTCTGGGGAGTGCCAGAGGAGGAATGAGTGTGTGTGTGCAGATGTTTGCTGTGTGACCTTGCACTTGACAACTCCGCAGGCATGGAGCTCTGGGGACTCAAGGCAGGGCAGGCAATAAACTTGAGGGACAGTGTATGAGGCTGCTGTGCTGCTTTCTGGTAAAAGGGAGGGGGGAAACGTCCTCAGACAACAGCAGCCAAGAGGAAACTTTGTGGAGAGGTCAGGGATGGGGGTTTGCAGCGTGTGAAGGTGTCCACAGAGGCTGAGCTGCCTCTGCTCCCCTCTTTCCCTCATTTCTCCACTCTGCAAGAGCCTCACGGCAGCTGGTGGCTGTTCCTTGTACTCCAGATTGAGCACCGAGGAAAACTCCACAGTGAAAGCCTGCTCACAGCTTTGGGGATGGAAGCTGCCAGCCTGGAGGAGGAGTCTGCACGAGTCCTTGCAGGAGTGGGTGGGCACCTCACCCTCACCTGCTGCTGTCACACCACAGCCCCTCCCGACCTCTTCATTCCACAAGGGACCACCATTTCCCGCAAAAAGTGCTTTCTTTCGCTGCTGTTTCCCCACTCTGACCCCAGTTTCTCCTTTCTCTGTGTGGAGGGCTCTCTCGGCGGCAGGATCTGCTCCAGGAGCGCTCCTGTCCCGGCAGGATCTGAGCGTGCAGGAACTCGTGGCACTGACAGCTGCGCCGTCCTTGAACCCTTTTTCAGAGCTAAGGAACGTGTCCAAGCCAGGCACACACACACTCCTGCCCCTCTCCCGGCAGTGTTTGGGCAGGACAAACCCTCCCTGGCTCCCGTGGCAGCACACAAGGTCCCTGCTGTTTGTGTTTGACCAACACCGGTGACATGTCGGCTCTTTAACCCCCGGGCTGCCGCAGCCAGAGCTGTGTCTCTCGGGGCTTTAGGGGCAGGCTGGGCTCCTGCCTGGAGCAGAGCCATGGGTTTCTAGGGATGCCTCTTCTCCCCGGGGAAAACGCCAAAGGAGCGATGAAGACAGAGATGGGCATTGCTCCTGTGCCGGCATCTCGGGTTGCGATGTCCGAGTAAATCTCTTCCCTCCTGCCCACGGGGTTCGGCCAGCTAAGCAACCCCCGTGTTCCCCACGGCCTGGGGAAAGCTCTCTGCTCCTGGAGTGTCTCCCGGATCCTCCAGAGCCCCTCAGCCAGCACCAGGTGCTGCTGCTCGGAGCAGGAGCTCCCAGGGCGAGGTTTGCCAGCCCCCAGCCCGTGTAAAACACCCCCCTGGCCTGTGCCAGACCTTTCCCAGCCTGGATCCGCATTTCCTCCCCCGGGGATGGCGCTGCACCTCGGAGCCCCGCAGGGCAGAGCTCGGGAATGCAAATGCAGCATCCTCACGCCCTTCCCCGAGCACAGGCGCTGCGCTTTGGAGAAGGTGCCTTAATCCTTATCGGCCCCGAGGAGAATTTCATCAAAGAGCGGCAGTGGGGGAATGGAAATGCGGAGATCCATAATTCATGGCGGAGAGGACACATTTAATGGATGTGCTCAGCGGCAGCCCGGCTCAACACCTTGTTCTCCGTGCTGGGGATGATGTCAGGTCACTCGGGATTAGCTCTTTGTTCTCCGAGGCGCCATCCGCGCATCCCGAGCCCGGTGCCGGTGTCAGAGAGAAAACGCCTTATTTACACGTGAATGAGGAAGGCAGGTATCCACCGCCGATCCCAGGGCGCAAGGTCCCATTGGCAATTTCCTTCCCTCCTGTGCCAAGGCCGAGGTAACCCTGCGTGTCGCCCCGCGGGGCAGGAACCTGAACCGACACGGTCCCGTCACACGGAACAGCTTCATTTCGGGACTGGGATGCGCACGGAGATCCGGCAGAGCCCCCGGCTGCCCGTGCCGTGGGGTTAAGGGCCGGACAAGATTCCCTGGGCATTGCACAGGGCAAAGCCTGCCCAGGAAAGCGCCTAATTCCCACCTGGGATTCCCTCCCTGCGCTTCCTGAACAGCCCCAAATGCCGAGGTCTCCTTGTCCTCAGCACAGAGACGGGACACAAAGGCGGGATCTGGGTCTCAGCTGGGTGAGGTGAGGATCCCTGGGGAAGTGCGTGACCCCAGGGAAATGCAGCTCGCAGGGAATGATCCCTCCCAGTCCCTGCCCAGGAGACCAGGGAAGCAGAGAAGCTCAGGGCTCAGAGAAGCTGCTTCCCTGCGGCGTCTCTCCCGCACTAGGGAGGGCAGGCGCTCTCCGTTTGACAATGGGAAGGATGAAAAGCCCAGCCTGGCTTCAGCTCCCGCTGGAAATGCCAAAATCACCGTCCAGGTTCTTCCCAGCCCGTCCCAGGCAGGGGTTTTTCTCCTTCCCCTGCCCAGATTCCAGCCAGAGGCAGACTGATGACAAATCCCTGGGGTGAGGAGGGGATGACCCAGCCCTCCATCACCACAGCACTGCTCCCTGCAGACACATTCTCTGCACGAGAAAAGAGAACTTTTTACTTTTATTCCTTTTTTTTCCTATTTCTATTTATTTTTCCTTTTTTCTTTATGCTTTTCTTTTTCTTATTCTTTTATTTTTCTTTATCCTTTTCTTTTTTCTTCTTTTTCTTTACCCTTTTCTCCTTTTTTTATTAATTTCTCTTTCTATATTTCTCTTTCTTTTATTGTTTTCTTTTCTTTTTTTCTGCTTCCTTTGCCCTTTCTACTTTTCAACTTTGCTTTTCTCTCCCTTCCCCTCCTTGTCTCCAAAGGATGTTTAATTCCTCGGGCAGGGCTCCGAGCATCCCCCTGCTCTTGCTGAGGGCTCGAGAGCCCTCTGCTGTCCACCCATCCCTCCCCCGGGCCTGGGACCTGCTGCTCCTCACCTGGCTCCAGCCCACAGCTCTTCCACGGCCTCCAGTGCCAACACCCGGCCCAGGACTCTCCGTTTTTCCCTGTGAGAGACAACCTGAGAAATTGTAAATGAATAATTAATGCAATGTTTATCTGCAGCGTAATAAATGTGCAAGCAACGCTCCTGTTGCTTGGAGAGGTGCAGAATTGGATCACCCACGCCATTCCCAGCACAAAGGGGGCAATGCCATCCCAGTTCCCATACAGATCCCTTTAGCTCAGTTATGCACACCCAGAAACCCCCACAAGAGCCTTCCTGATGGGACCCTGCCGGCGCTGCCTCAAGTCCTCGGCAGCAGAGGTGGTGGCTGGCCGGAATGCAGGGAAAATTGGGCTGGATTCAATAATTCATATCTGCATAAAACTGGCCTGAGTGGGGAAAGGGAGGATTAAACACCAAGTGGTCCCCAGAGCCAAGATTACTCGCTCGGGCTGGCGGCGTTACCTCAGACAGAAGGAGATTTTCCTGTTTGCTTTATTAGTTGTCCATAAAAGCCTCGTTAGCCCCTTCCACTGGCCATCCATTATTGATGTGTGACATCTCCTTTGGAGCGCTCCTGGCTCCCTTTTCCTTCGCGTGTGTGTGTGTGGGGGGGTTTCCGTCCCTGCTTGGCCTGAGGGTGTGTCCTGGGAGACAGGACAGGACAGAATCCCTCCATCCCCGTGCCCAGGGCTCTCCCACACCCAGCTGCCCCCAGCACCAGCAGAAGGGTGGCAGGAAGGACTCTGGGGCAGCCCCGTGACACTCCCTGACATCTCCATTCCCCCACACCAGCTCCAGGCAGGCTGCAGCACGTGCATTCCCACAAAGGCACTCTAGGAAAAGGAAATAGTCGCTTTCTGGTGTGAATAGCAGGGCCTCCCGTTCTTTCCAGCTGGATGTGAAGTAACCCTTCATTTCTGTTAGGTGTTTGTTGAAGTGGGAACAAGCCAGACCCCGTGGCTGGGGGGACTCACCCAGACGAATGGCCAGCCTGTAGGCAGAGTGTTTCCAGAGGAAAAATCCTCCCTGCCTCCTCCCTCCAGCCCAGGTGTCGGGAAGATCCCTGTTCTCCATCTCAGCATCACGCTGGGGGCAGGGATGGGGCAGGAAAGGGATCCCCCAGGGGAGCAGGGACTGATCCCTGGGGATCCACCTGCACCACTCCACTACCCAGGGAGGTTTTGTCCCTGCTGGAAATCCCAGGGGGAATTTGGAGCTCTGGGAGAGGCAGGGGGTTCCTGCACATGCAGCTGGGATCCAGTGCCTGCTTTTGGGGGAATCTGTGATCCAGTGGCACCGAGGTATTTTTCATCAGGGACGTGGGCTCAGGTGGGAGCAGACATCTCCACGCCAGCAGCAGCTCTAAATACCCACCAGCCTCTGGACTTCACGCTTGCTCAAAAATCCAGCCCTGCCTGCAGTTTTCCTGCCAAACCCACCTTTTCCTAAGGATCAGGATGCCCTGCCCACTCAGCTTGGGCCACGGAACCACGGCAGAATGACGGGATGATCCAGGTTGAAAGGGTGCTGTGTTGGGTCACCATTCCCGAGCCTCGGGAGCCAGGCAAGCCGGGCTGGACAAGGGAATCTCATTCCACCCCTGGGTTCAGATGCCCCCAGGCCAGAAGCAGGCGCTCAGCAGGTTCTGGAGGGCAGAGGAGGGAGGGAAAAGGGGCCAGCACCCGTGTTTTGCCTCCTCTGGCTCCTGCTGATTAGCATTCCCAGTCTAATGAAGCTGGAGCGAGGAGGCTCCTGTTTGTCCGCTGTGATGGATCACGATGCCGAGGTGGCTGGACGCTGGATGTGGAAACGGAGGGCTCTGCTAATGTGACAAGAATTAATGAAACACAACCAGACCTTCATATAATTAAAACCAGTAATTGCTGGAAAGATGGCTCATGCAAAACGATGGGCTGGGGGTGGGCAGGGTTGATTAAAACTGGTGACTGGCTACAAATGATTAGATTAAAATCAATTAACTGTAGAATTGCTGTCTGGCATATGGAAGGATAATTCAGTTACGTAACTGACAGCGGGATTTGCGCTTTCCAAATGTTGTTTCAGTACATCAGACCAAGCTTAGGCAACCTGGTTATTTAACAGGACGCACTCGTGATTCCCAGGGTGGGGTTTGGAAACGGGAGGCGAGGCAGAGCCCACAGCCCGGCGGGACGGCTGCTCTGCCCTGGTTATTTGTAAACAGGAGCTCTTTTCATTACTCTTTTAAAGAGTGGTTGGATTAAGGAAGCATTAGTGGAATTCAGCGCTGGGCACGCCGCCTCCTCCCGGGATGCTGCCGGTGGCGGCGCCCATTAGCGCTAATGCAGCCGCATTAGCACACTGAAAGGATTCCCGTGTTAGCGCATCCCGGACGGCTCCGGCCGCTCTCCCTTCCCTAAGCCCCGGGAAGAGCAGCACGGCGATGAAACCCTGCAAGGAGCCGCGGGCTGCAGGGCTGGGCCGGGCTCCTCAGCCCCTGCACGATGGGCTTGGAGGTCCCTCCCATCCCAGCCCATTCCACGATTCTCCTTCTGGCGGGCTACACTCCAAGCCCGTGTTGTTCCCAAGGCCTGGAGCTGCACCCTGGGGATGGCTCCCAAAACTTCGGGGTGGTGCAGAAAGAGGTTCCGGTGGCGCAGTGGGTTTGGGGAGAGCTGCAGGTCCTGCTGACTGCAGAGAGCCTGGCCCGGTCTCTGGGAGGGGTCGTTGTCCTGCCAGGGGATGGCAGCGGGCTTTCCCCGCTCCTTTCCCAGAAAGCCTGTCCTGGAACTGCTCTGGAAGTCTCCCACACCAGCAAAAATACGTGTGCTCTCTGTGGAAGAGGCAAAAGTAGATTTAGGTCAAAAATTTCTATGTATAGAGCGGAGAAACATCTCCTGAGCCATCTGCCATGCACCAAAGCCAAACTCCGCTTAGAGCCTGATGAGGCTTTAAAAAAATATATAAAAACCTGCCTGGCTTCCATTCAGGGCTGTCAAACCACTTCTGCTCAAACATGGCTCCCCTAAGCTGCTGTCCATCATAAATAAGCTCCTGGTTCTTGCTGTCAAGGAGAACATTAACCCCACTTCTGCCTCTCTACCCCAGGAAGGTGTGGAAAGAGCTCCTTGGAAGAGCCCTCGTGTCCAGCCTCAGCTCTGCCAGGCTGATGGAGCACATCTCCCACTTTCTGCTGCTTCCAAAGGTCCTGGGAGGAAGCTTTATAAGCAGTGAAAATATATTTTATTCAATTAACCTGCACTGGTAATCTCCATGGTGATCCTGCTTCTCTTCCCTTTGTCTGCTCTTGTGGTTGCCTATTCTGGATTGATGCAAAATCCCTCTTTTCCTTGCTCTCCACTTTCCATGCTTCACCCACAGCCCATCCACGATTTCTAGATCTCCAGCAGGACCTTTTTTCCTGCTTCTGTTCCTCCCCTCCATGGCCAGCAATAATGCAGAAAGCTCGGGATGCCTTTCTGGAGACGTGGAGGTGCCCCACAGCAGCATCCCCGTGCACGGCCGTGTTATTGCTGCATAAATCCCTCCCCATTCCACGGAAGGCCTGCAAATCACCAGCAAGCCAGGCTTCAGGATAGAGGCCCTTTCATCACGGAGGGATGAGCAATCATTTCCCTTCCTGAAGGAGATGCAGCAGATTTATTGTCCTGACTCAGCCCCCAGGCTGATGTGAAGGAGAAAGGTCAGGACAGAGTTTACAAACTCCGTCAATATTCCTGCCCTAGGAGGTTTTCTTCTCCCTGACAAAGCAGCTCGGCAATGCTCGTTGCTTGTTTGATGCCTTTAATAAAGGCAGAAGGACACAGATATTTTGCTGATAATTCACTCATCTGCAGTGACCCAAGCAGCAATCCACAGCACGGAAATCATGGCTGATGCTGGAAAATCACTCTGTTCTCTCCAGCCCTTGGGTCATGCCCAGTCCCAGATGAGGACAAAAACTTCTCTGCGTTCTTATTTCAAAGTAATCTCAACAAACCTGTCCAGAAGCCAAATAATCTTCTTCTGGCTGTGATTTGAGGAGGACTGGTATGGTTTGGGGCTTTTTATTACGCACTTAAATTAAAACTCCAAGCAGAAGTCCCAAAAGGGAAAATGAACTTGCTCCATTTTGACTTTACAAGAACAGTTTGCTCTGGGGATTTTTCAGTGGGTTTTCAAAATTAAACATATCTGTGGAATGTCACTTGTTGAGTGAACCCATGGCCCATCCCACGCCAACATCACGTGTTGAATGAGCTCTGATGTCCAGGCCATTCCCTGTGTCCTGTCCCTCCATCCCTTGTCCCCAGTCCCTCTCCAGCTCTCCTGGAGCCCCTTCCGGCCCTGGAGGGGCTCTGAGCTCTCCCAGCCTGGCTCCAGAGCAGAGGGGCTCCAGCCCTGGAGCAGCTCTGGAGCCTCCTCTGGATTCTCTCCAGCAGCTCCAGGTCCTGCTGCTGCTGCTGGCCCAGGGCTGGGGCAGCTCTGCAGGTGGGACCTCCCCTGAGCTCAGGGACACAGGGGCAGAATCCCCCCTCTCCTGCTGCCCAGGCTGTGGGATCAGCCCAGGGCAAGGGGCATCTCCAGCCTCTCACCCACCAACACCCCCAAATCCTTCTTGGCAGGGCTGCTCTCATCCCCCAGCCTGGACTGATCCCAATATTTAACCTTCCTTTGCTCTCAGGTCACTTTGGAGCACAGTTTTTATTTATAGGCATCCCAGAAGAGCCTGTGGAAAAACAAACACCTGACTCTTCCCAGTTTGTGGTGCTTCCTGGTGCTCCTCTGGCAGCTGGAAGGCTCAGCCGAGGAGAAGCACACCTCTCTCCAGATGGTGAGAGCTGCTGTCAGCTCCAAGAGGGGAATCACAGCTGAAATGAAGACACAAACTGGCATGTGGGAAGGTAGACAGAGGAAATCTTCGTGATGGCTGGGCTCTGTCACTCCCTGTGAGCCACAGCCCAGTGATCTCCTGTCAGAAACCTGCTGAACTCACCTGCAAACCTGATCTCGCACGTTTTGAACAGGGATGTTGTGTTCAGCTCTGGGCTCTGAGCACAGCAGGGACAGGAGCTCCTGGAGCTCAGGAAGGGCCTGGAGCATCTCCGTGCCCGGGGAAGGCTGAGGGAGCTGGGGCTGCTCAGCCTGGAGAGGAGCCCCAGGGAGAGGGGCCTGAGCCCTGAGTGTCCCTGGGTATCCCTGTGTGTCCCTGGGTATCCCTGGGTATCCCTGTGTGTCCCTGGTGTCCCTGGGTGTCCCTGGGTGTCCCTGGGTGTCCCTGTCTGTCCCTGTGTGTCCCTGTCTGTCCCTGTGTGTCCCTGTGTGTCCCTGGGTATCCCTGGGTATCCCTGGGTATCCCTGGGTGTCCCTGTGTGTCCCTGGGTATCCCTGGGTGTCTCTGGGTGTCCCTGGGTGTCCCTGGGTGTCCCTAAGTGCAGGGACACCCAGAGCAGGGCCCAGGCTCTGCTCCAGGGGCCCAGAAGTGGCACCAGAGGAACGGGCAGGGAATGAGCCCAGGAAGTTCCAGCTGAACATGATGAAAAACTTCTTTCCTGTGCAATGACCAAGCACTGGACACGCTGCCCACAGAGGGTGTGGAGTCTCCCTCACTGGAGATATTCCAGAGCCCTCTGAACACAATCCTGTGCTCTGGGATGGCCCTGCTGGGAGGTGGCACCAGATGAGCCACCGTGGTCCCTTCCAGCCTGACCCATCTGGGAATTCTGTGATGACTCTGTGATGATTCTCTGATGATTCTGTGATGATTCTGTGCAGATTCTGTGCAATGAAAGAGCCCCTCATCCCAGCTGTCTGGGAGCTTGCAGGGTGGGAGGCACTGGTCCCAGAGGGGTCACAGCTCAGCCTCATCCTGTCCTCTCTCAGGAGGGGACAGGGGCTTTTTTGGGTGGAGAACAACTGCCCGCCACGGTGACTCAGCCACCCTCATGTTCCACTTCTTATTTACACTCACAGTGGTGATGTTTTGGTGCTTATTGGCTCACAGGGCCCCGTTTCATCTTCTGAATGTCCATCCCCATTGTGCTGCCTGGGCTCCCTTCATTATACCAGGAGCTGACTGCAGGCATCAGTCATGGCTGTGATAAACACCAACTGCCCTAACATCACTTCCCTGGCTGTGAAGAGCCTGATCTCAGCTGTGCTGGAGCCAGATGGAAGAGGGAGTTTGGAATAGAGACTTACACTCTGTTAAATGTATGTGACATTTAATTACGACTGCAAGAGCTTCGCTCTCATCCAGGGTAACATGAGGCTGAATTCTGCAAATAACAGGAAAAACCCAGATAATTCGAGCTCTGCTGTTCCAGCCCCAGCCTGGGCACTCACTGGTGCATTCTGCAGCACAGCCCTGCTCCCGGAGGATTTATTATCTCAAATGCTGCATCACACAAACACAAGAAGCTGCTCAGGTTCAGAAATAACCTACCTGAATCCCTGATGAGTGCACTGAGCTTTGCAGCCCTGGCAGGAGCTGGAGCACAGGTCTCCAGCTGGTCTCTGGCTATTTCTGCCGTTGCAGTGCCCAGGAGCAGCCCAGGGGACCCAACCCCATCCTGTGGGAATGCTGGGGGCACAGTCAGGGCTCTTTCAATGGACAGGGTGGATGGAGGAGCATCCTCAGCCAGGCTTTGGTCATTGGTCACAGATCCCTGGGAATCCAGCTGCTCCCAGGACCTCAGGATGCATCACAGCTCCCGACTCGTCCAGGAAAGGAGTGAGGACAGAACAAGGATGTGGCTGCACTGAGGTTCATGCAGGAAAGTGAGGGGAAAACTGGGAGACAACTCCAAGGATGTCCCCCAGAAATTCATCCACGCCTGCCACCTTCCAGGCCAAGCTGAGCCCGGCTTTCCATGCTGGAGAAGCAATGGAATGGAGAGCAGGGATAAGCAAACAGGGGCTTAAACCAAGGAGGAGCAGCTCGTGGTGCTTTGGCAGTGATGTGTGCTCAGGGAAAGGCTGGGGAATCAACAGGAACACACAGCTAAAAACCCTGTTGATGACTTCCTCTTTTGTCCTGATATCCTTTGTGAAATCAAAGTCTTTCCTTCTTCATTTTTTCCCCCAGCAAGTGGCAAGCACAAATATCAGCAAACAGGAGCCCATTTAACACCAGACTTTTAGCAATGGCTAAGCCTCTATCCAGCTCTTAAATTCTGATAATAATCTGCTGCCCAAAGGCCTGCTTTCCAAAATAATAAAGCCTTTTTCTCCAATAAAGTGTAGCCTTTAGGCAGCTTTTAAGGGTGACAGAAATAGGACCAATTTGTCTCATGCCTGGAGGAATATTTCTTTTCTGGCAAACGAATGGCAGAAAGGCAGTGTGTGAAAATACAATTTTCCTGCCTGTGGGCAGCTCTGCCTTCCCAGGTAACACCCCCACACTTCCCAGCCCAGTCCTTGGACGGCAGCCTGGTGCACTTTTGGAGCAGGTACAACATCGTATTTAGGCAGAACTGGGCCAGGATGGATTTCTCCATAGCTCAAGGCAGAGCTGGCTGGAACCACAGTCAGGTTTTGGTTGAAAAGGACTTTAAAGCTCATTTCATTCCCCCACCTTGCCATGGGCAGGGACACCTTCCACTATCCCAGGTTGCTCCAGCAGCTCCACCTCCTTCTGCTGTCGGCCCCAGGGCTGGAAAAGATGTCCTGGAGGAGCTTTTCCCCACACAGAAAACCATTAAAAGCCTCTGTTCCCACAAGTATCCCATGCCAGGCAAGTCCCCCAGTGCAGGATGAGATTTCTCTGACTGTGGGGTTTTGATTCCCCCCCTGGAGGAAGAAAACTTCCCCATTCCCATCTGACTGGCACACGCTGGCAGATCAGAACAATACCCAAAGTCAGAAATAAATGGGTTGAATAATTCAGTGGGCTCTGGAACATGGGAATGGCAGAGAGCATCGTCAGGAATAGGAAAGCACAGCTAATAAAAGCAAGAGACAGAGGGAAATTTATTAAACATTTTTCAGACAAGAACATTTTGCCGCTCGCAGAAAAAAATATTAAGCTGGAAATGAGGGAAATTTTGTTCACAGATGGGATTTTTGATAGGAACTATATAAAAAGCTGAAGAAACATTTGATTAAAGATCGGGAGAGAAAAGCTTTCTGAAAAAAAATGAGCAAGGAAGAGTCTACAAGCTTAATTTCAATTTTCTGAGGGCCAGATCCATTCCTTTGGGTCTTGGTGTGGAAACAAGCCCGGGGCTGGTGACTTCTGGGGTGCAGTGAATTCCTCACCCCCGACCTTGGAGCCACAGTCCCCTCTGGCACGGAGGTTTCAGCTCAGCCCCTCGGTGCTTTTGGAGCCCTTCTGACACTTTTTGGCACTTTGTCAGTCCCCAGGGGCAGAGCACTGCTGTCCCCTGGGTGCAAACTTGTTGAGGGCTCGTTAGCAGGAAAATCCCTCATTAAGCACAAGGAACATCAAGATCCTTCTGGACCTGCCAGGGGATTTACTGGCAGACACAGCTCTGCACTGCAGGAGAGTTTCTCCATGTCTCTGTGAGACATTACCCCCATTTCTCCTCTTCCTTGTCCCTTTCTCACCCACAACCCTTTCTCTGAACCTGCAGGTCTCTAAATTTACTTCCAGTTCCAGTTTTAACATCAGAATGGGTCATTTCCATCAGCCTTTCCCTCTCTGTTTGCAAACCCCACCGCCTCTGACATTTAAAAACTAAACAAACCAGGCTAAAAGCCGCTGGTCCTTGCAAGAATAATGGCTGCAAGGGTGATCAAACTAATCGATGCCTGCAAGCAAACACGTGTGAATAATCCCCAGTGATTGCTTTGTAAAGGCAAACCAGAGCAGACACGGGCTAGAAACAAGACGTGGCATGACTGAAACAGGTAAATGCCCGGTATAAAATCACCTAAACCCAGGAAAACACCTCCCTTAGGAGCAGCAGCTTCACCTGTGCAGCGAGAGGAATGGAGGAGCTTCATCTCTGCTGGGGCCATGAGCTTTCCGGGAGTCTGTGGTTTGTGAAGCAGGGATGGGTGGGAGGTTTAATTGGTTGTGGATTTATTGTTTGGGCTGGCCTGAAGGAAAATGAGAATTTCTGTCCCAGCAGCCTCTTTTCTTTGTTATTTTCTTGACTAAGTGCCTAGCTGGCAGGGAAGAAGCAGGGCTCAAAATGAAACCAAGACTTTTCCACCACAGGTACGTATCAATGTAAACTTCCAGGCCATAAATCCAAATTTAATCTGACAGGAGAGTACAACTCCAGTCCTCACAACTTCACCTTCCTTAGTTACACGCGAATACAGAGGGCTGCCTGATTTATCCAGCCAGGAGCAGCTGCTCCGTGTTTCTTTTAACAGCTGAGGCTTTATCTACCAATTCCCACTCCCTTGTGTCCATTCCTGAGCAGCCGATTAGAATTTATTGAGATCTGTACTCCACCTCAAAGCAGATCCACTTCCCCGTACAGTTCTTTCCCTTTCACCAAGGGAAATGTGAATATCAGCCCCGGCTATAGAGACATCAGAAAAAAGAAGAAATTGCCATTCCAAGGCTTCTTTTCATTGCTTTATTTTTTTTTTTTTCAGTGCCACTTTTCTGCTAAACCAAGGGTAACAGCCCTCTCACACGACTGTGCTGTTCTGCAAAGCAGAGGTAAGGATGATCACACCCAAATCCTCAGTTTAATTCCCTGGATCCCACCAAGAGGGAGGGGACTCGGGGGAAAACCCTGCCTGGATGGAGATTTTACCTTCAGGGGGCCACTTTAAAACATGGAAAGCAAATTAATCACTTGTCAGTGCAAGTCTGCTGGCAGGGAGTCACCATTTGGGGCTGACCACGACCGAGGTGCAAAAGCTGCACACCCTCAGCCCCATTCCCTCTTTCCTTTAGTGCCATTCCCTCAGCCCCATTCCCTCATACCCTCAGCCCCATTCCCTCTTTCCTTTAGTGCCACTCCCTCAGCCCCATTCCCTCTTTCCTTTAGTGCCATTCCCTCAGCCCCATTCCCTCATACCCTCAGCCCCATTCCCTCTTTCCTTTAGTGCCACTCCCTCAGCCCCATTCCCTCTTTCCTTTAGTGCCATTCCCTCAGCCCCATTCCCTCATACCCTCAGCCCCATTCCCTCTTTCCTTTAGTGCCACTCCCTCAGCCCCATTCCCTCTTTCCTTTAGTGCCATTCCCTCAGCCCCATTCCCTCATACCCTCAGCCCCATTCCCTCTTTCCTTTAGTGCCACTCCCTCAGCCCCATTCCCTCTTTNACAGCCCCATTCCCCCTTTCTTTCCCACAGCCCCATTCCCCCTTTCCTTTAGTGCCATTCCCTCATTCCCACAGCCCCATTCCCCTCCCAGTTTCGGGGCCATAGCTCCAGTTCCCCTATCGCTGTCAGGGCTGTAGCAGCAGCTCTTCCAAAGCCCAGCATCTTCCTTGGTAAGCTTTGTTAACTTTAGATTAAATATAGGAGCTAAGTGACATCAAAGTGTCTCAAGTGTAAATTGCCTTTGGAGAGGGGACAGTCCTGTTTCTGTGGCCATCCATATTCTCAGAGTGTACTTTGATTTTTCCTGCTTGCATTTCCAGTCTCTGGCCACCTGCCTCATCTTTCCCTTTTCCCACATTCCTCCTTCCCTGCCTTTTTTCCATCAGCAGCACACAGCAAACACATTTAATTCCTGCAGCCAAGTCACACTGCTGTGTAGCCTTTTGCCTTTGGATGTGGGGTCCCAGGGCTTTTAACTGCCAGGGGGCAGGGTTGGGTGGGATATGGAGAAGGAATTGTTCCCTGGGAGGGTGCTGAGGCCCTGGCACAGGGTGCTGGCCGTGTCCTAGGCCAGGTTGGAGCAGCCTGGGACAGTGGAAGGTGTCCCTGCCCGTGGCAGGGTTAGGATGTGGATGGGCTGTAAGGTCCCTCCCAAGCCAAAGCAGTCAGTGATTCCATGATTTCTCTCCCACCAGGGCCCAGTGCAGCTCTTCAGGCAGAGCACTGAACATCATCCCCATTCCAGGGACACTTTCCAGCAGGAGCCAGACCTCCGGGCACTTCCCCCCGAGTCCCCTTGCCCCATCCGTGCACCACTGTTATTGCCATTACCCAGCACTTAAGTTCCTGGTTAGGATGTGTTAACTCATTTAATTCTCTCTCAGGACAGAAAGTGCTCATGCTTAATGAACTCTCTGCAGAGCCAGAGCTGTCTGGGGAGATTTAAAACAAACCCTCCAGCAGCTGGTCAGGCTGTGATTAATGTTGCTGTGGACTCCAGAGGAGCCAGACTGAGGGGACAAGAACTCCAACGCTCCCACGCAGGGTTACATGCTCTGCCTTGGTGAGCAAAGCTCATTCCTTCCCAAAATCCTGGGCAGCTGCTGGTGAGGGATGCAGGCAGCAAGGACATCCATCATCTCTGCTGTTGTCAGACATGATGGGTGAGGGTCAAGGTTAAGGTTTCCAAGCAGAAATGAGGACCTAGAAGCTGGGGGTGAACTCACCCAGGAACTGGCACACAAGGATTTTCAAACTTTTGAAAAGGCAGACTGGCTGCTGTGGCACTCCTGAACCACAAAAGCCTTTCTCTATGCAATGATGATACTCTGGGGTGTACACCTGAGCCACAGGGCCACGGGGTGTCCCTGGGGGGGAACTCCCACCCAGACACTCTTATTTCTACTGCCCAAACTCTTGGAGATATAAAGACAGCCCAAAGACGCATTTTCTTGGTTCCCCTTTTCACTTTTTCTGCCAGTAAGTAGCTAAGCCTTTGCCTCCTCCACCGTGTCCCTAATGCATCTGTCAGGAAGAATTCTGTGCCGAGGCAGCGCCCGTGCCCCTCACAGGGCCCACAGTAAGCAATGCCCTCAGCTGTGGGGCTGTCACCGAGGCAGGGAGCAGCCAGGGGTCACTGGGAGCAGCTTCCAGCTTCACTCACACCTGTGATCCCTCGCAAGGAGAGCTCTGCAACGGAGCAGGAAAGAGCTTGGCAATAATCCTGTGTCACCGGCAAAGATAACCAAGCTGCAGTCAGCTCCTGACAGATAACGCAGGGAAATTCATTTAGCAAGTCCTGGCTGCTCACAGAGGTAACTCCCCCAGCACCTGGGGCACGCTCTGTGTCCCTCCACGTGCACACCAGATGCTGGGCAGGTTTATTCCCTGGATTTTGGTGGGTTTTTTGATGCTGAAGCATTTTCCCAGCCCTTTCTTCGTGCACTACAAAATCTGTACAGCAACAGACCACGACCATGCTCTGCTGTTTGACATCCACAGTGTTAAGGGAATTGTAGCAGTCAGCTGGAAGCACTGGATTGCTGTTTGTAGTGTCAGACTTTGGGCCTTCTGCTGCAGGAGATGAGGCTCTCCAAGTGCTCTCCAGCCGCCCCTGAATTTCCAGGGAGGTCATCAGACTTTACCAGCAGTGGCATTTACCCAGCGCTCTGCCAGGGGAATACTGAAGCTCCAGAATGTCACGCTGCGATGTTAAGGCTGTAAAAGTACAGCTTTCCCCCAGATAGATCATATTTCTATGTCACAAGTGAGGAAAGTTGTTTAACTCCGCAGTGCCTGGCAGCAGGGTCACCTTCCCACAACACCAGCAGCAAAGGCAAGTGTCATCAGCCCTGCATTTCCTCTCCTGACCCCAAAGGGGTTCTTCATCCCTTCTTGTGCAGGAGACATAAATTCTTTCAGTCCCCTTACCTTCTCCTTCTTCCCCCTCACTATCTCTGCCTCGGGTGTCTGGGAGAGCTGGGGGGGCTCTCCTGGAGAGGAGAAGCTCCAGGGAGAGCTCAGAGCCCTTCCAGGGCCTAAAGGGGCTCCAGGAGAGCTGGAGAGGGACTGGGGACAAGGGATGGAGGGACAGGACACAGGGAATGGCTCCCAGTGCCAGAGGGCAGGGATGGATGGGAGATTGGGATGGGATTCTTGGCTGTGAGGGAGGGGAGGCCCTGGCACAGGCTTGGAACAACCTGGGATAGTGGAAGGTGTCCCTGCCCATGGCAGGGGGTGGAAAACAAGATGATTTTTAGGGTCCCTTCTGACCTAAGCCCAGGCAGTTTTACAACCAGCACCTCCCAGCCTGTGTGGAGCATCCTCTCTGCCGAGGGGGCTGCTCCCTCCATCCTGCCCAGAGAGGGAACGGGAGCTGGCATTTCTGCACGCCCAGAGCTCCGGGGAGGGGCTTGTGCCCCGGGGAGCCCCGAGGAGCCATCCTGTGGGATGGTGGCACATTTCCCAGCAGGCACACAGATCAATCCCTCCCGGAGCCGTCGGGCTGATGCAGCGCTTTCATTCCCACAGTGAATTCTCCCTTCCTCCTCATCCCTCTTCATAACATGCAGGCCTTTTATTTTCCCCCCTCAGCTGCTTATTCATGCCTTAGTGCCACTTGATTTCCAGTGGGCTCTCAGAGCCCTTTCTGTGCGTGCTGGGATTTTCTGCTCTCCTTTGCTCCTCCAACAACCTCTGCCTGCCTCTCCTGCAGGGACACCTCACTGTGCCGGGGTCACACAGCTTCCCCTCTTGGATCTGCCCTCCAGCTGGACGTGGCCATTGCCAAAGTGAAGTGGGAATAGCAGCAAAGCCTTTGGAATATATGAACAGGCTGAGTGAGCTGGTCACTGCTCCAAAGCAGGGACACCTCCCAGCTCGATCAAGGTCTCACCCAGGTCCACAACCTCCCTGAGCAATCTGGATCTCACCACCCTCGCAGTAAAGGATTTCTTCCTAATGCCCAGCCTCAGCCTCCACTCTCCCACTTTGTGCCTGTGGACTGCAGCTCCTGCAGAGCCCAGAGAGTTTCCTAAGGAGAGCTGGGTGCCAGGAGATGGGGCTGGCAGAGCCCTCTCTGCCTGGTCCAGCTGCAAACCAGGCACCTCCACCCCTGCCCAGCCTTTTGCATCTCTGCTCTCTGCCAAGCCCTTTTCATCTCCCAGAGGCGTGTCCTGAAGGGATCTTGCTCCTTAAACCTCCACATTTCCCTCCTCCTCTCCAGCAGCTGTTCCACCTGACTTTCTTTCCTGGATGAGAAGGAAGTAGGGATCACAAACCCTCCCATGGATATTGACACTGGTGTTTGTAGTTCCATCTAACAGGCAATCTTGCCTCGAGCCTTTTGCTTCCCAAGGTATTTAGCTGCTGCTGTGAGGTCTGGTGCACCTCCAGCTTTCCCCTCACTAAAAATCCTCCTATGGGAGCAAGAATTGACCCTTTGCACGTGCCCTCCTGTTCTGTGGGGCTGACCAGGGCTGGGTGAAGATGGAACTCCTTCAGAGGCATCCTTCAGGATGTGATCTTCCAGCTTACTCACTGAGGCTCTTTTTCCATGCCCAAAGCACAGATATTTTAGCTTGCTCCTTAATTTGCTCCTTAAAGCAGTTAGCAGAATTCCAAACATCCATCAGCCCTGGCAGCCTATCCAAAAGGCATGGCCAGGAACTGTGCATTAATTGTGAATGCTTTGCTGGATTTACTGCATGGCAGCACCGAATTTTTCACTCTGAGACGAAGCACGGGTGTGCTGCCTGGCACAATCAATACTTTTCTAGGTTGCTAGGAAATTATCAGGGACTCAGTGCCCACGCGTGGGGCATCACCTCCCTCCCTGGCAGGGCACAGAAATGGATCAGCTCCTTCCCTGCTGTGGAGCATCTTTCCGAGGCTGATCCCGTCAGCCAGGGCATCACCAACTGAGACAGAGAAGTCATTATCCCCACTCAGCACTCCTCGGGCCCCTCCTGGAATTCTGTGCTCACTTTTGGCCCTTGCTATCCAGGAAAGGACTGGGAAAGCTGAGAGCCCTGGCTTTGTCCAGCCTTGAGAAAAGAAGAACATTATCACCATATCCTGTGGTGGCTACTGAGAAGATGGAGGTTCCCTTGGACTGAAAAGATGAGGGGTAATGTGTGCAGTTGTTTGGGTTTTTTCCTGGGGATATTCCAGCTGGACACAAGAGGATAATTTTTCTCAGTGAGAAGAATCAGCCGTTGGAATAATCTCCCCAGAGAAGCAGAGGATTCCTCAGCTCTGGACACTTTTAGGACTCATCCATAAGGGTGCTGGGCTGCCTTCTCCTAGAAAGGATGATTCCTGAGGCGCCTTCCAGCCTCATATTCCCGGATCTCCCGCACACCCCGTCCTTCACGGAAGCAGCTGCAGGGGAGGCAGCCCAGGCTGGGGCCAGCAGGGGGACCTCAGCCTGTGACAGCCAGCCAGCCGCTGTCCCCAGAGGAGCCCTGCCCATCCATAACAGCGACCCCTGCACGGGGATTGTGGCGTCTCTCCCTCCCAGCTCCACGGGAGGACGCCTGGCCAGCTCCCCGTGCCCCGGGAGGCTCGGACTGCACCTTGGAGGAGGCAGGACCACTTGTCCTGTCGGGAGCTCTAAAATCTGTGCTTAGCAAGAGGCATTTTTCCTGCTGCGTGGGTTATTCAGGAGGGCTTGAGAGAAGTTCCATCCCGGCTGGGTCGGGAGCTAGAGGAGGTTCAGACACGTCTTGGTCGGAGTTGTGGGCGTGTTGGTGTTTTAGGACAGACGACAAAAGCCTCTCACTTCCCAGAGAATTTTTTTAAGGGATCACAGGTGATGCTGCTACATCCCAAACACACGGGCCTTTGCTGCCAACCCACGCTGCTCCAGTGGGAGATCCAGAGGCATCGCTCCCTTCTAATCAGCCTTAGCTTATTAGACTTTATCTTAACTGAGCTGCGTTCAGCTTCAATTAAAATTATCCCAAGGCTTTGCTCGGCCCTGGACCACGCCGTGACTCCCCACGGATGTCCAGAGCCTCCTGATGGTGTCACTGTGAGCCAGGGTGAGCCCCATCACAGCTCTGCTCTCACAGAAAGGCCTGGCCAAAGTCCTCTTGCTTTTCCCCAGAACTTCAGTCATCAGAGCCTGAGGATTTTGCTGGTCCCGTTTCCAGCACTTCAACCCTTTGCTGCTCAGCCTTACAGGACAGAGCAGGCACTTTTCATTCATCACAGTAAACAGAGCCTTAATCCAGGCCCTTAAATCTGTCCAGATTCTGAAATAATTACAAATGGCCTCCTAACTTGTACGAAGTTTGACTTAAGGCTTAATTTAATGGTTTCTCTGGAGAGCAGGAAGTAAGCTGGCACTGCCAATTAGGAGCCATCTGTTTTCTCCTAATATTTTGCAGGCCTCAGACCAGCAAAGAAGAGCCACCACAGCTGGACCGTGGCTGCAGGCAGAAAGAGCCCCCCAGGGCTGCCTCTGGGATCGTGTCCTGGGGTCCTCGGGGATGTGTGACTCCTGCCAGCCCTGGGAAATGGTCAGTGTGGCAAGGTGGGAGAGGGGTGCTCTGGAGAGGGGGTCAGGGACCAGCCTGGGCCAGTGCTGGAGAGCTTCCTCAGCAGAGAGCACAGAGAGCGTGGCTTTGAGCAGGACCTGACACCCTGGTACCTGGAAAATAACTTTCCTCCAGGGCAGATGGGTGGGACAGCAGGGGTTGGGCAGATCCCTCACGCAGAAAGAGCTGCTTCCCACCCCCATCCTTACAGCAGCCCATGGAGAAGGTGCCAAGGAGCACCTTCCAGCCTGGAGAGGTGGCTGCAGCTGGGAGGGGAGCAGGGCTGCCCCAGGCCAAGCAGGACACCAGGGACAGCCACGTGCCAGAACAGCCAGCACAGGGACCTGGCTTTCCCTGCTCCCACCCCCTCTGCCTGAGGATGGATACTGGGCATGGAGCTGGCTCTGCTCCCGGGCCAGCTGGTCCGAGAGGCAAGCAATTCCAGCAGCTCTGAAATTAATAATAACTCTGCACAGGATCACATCAGGCTTGTTCACACCTAAAGCCTTCTCCACGTAGTGTTTTTTTAAAAAACCCTCTATTCTAAGCCCAGCATTCGGGGAGCTATTTGGGGACTGCTGAGGGGTACCTGCCCTCCCTGGTGCAGGGACCCTGTGCAGGTGAGGTCTCCCTCAGCTCCCAGGGCAGCAGCAGAGACATCCCCGGGGAAGGTGACTCAGAAAATACAAGAAAAGTCAGAGCTGGGGGCTCTCCTTGCCCCCCTCCCAGGCAGCAGCCTCAGGGCAGCCCTTTGCTTCTCAGAAGGTTTCACTGCAACCTTGATGAAGCTTGTTTTATACACCAGCCATCAAACGGCCATAAAACAGCAATTAAGTGAGGATCATTTAGCAGATGTTACCACCTCCCTGGTCTGCATTCTCTTCTGCAAGGCTTCTGGCTGCAGCATTGTGCTCAGGTGCCACCCTGCCCGTGGTGGCAGAGCAAAGCCCACCCTGCTCGGGTGAACAGCCTGAAGGGCAGCACAGGGAGAGGATCCAAGGCTCTGCCCCAGCCTCGGGAAGCTCTGGAGGTATTTTGCCTGTCTTGGGCTTCAGTCTGTGAATCTCCCAAAGCGCACTCGGAGCCGGCGGATTGCTGTGGCTCGTGAAAGGAAACGGGAAGCGTTTTCCTCGCCGGGTTTTTGCCTCTGTTTCAGTCAGCAGTGCCCAGCCCAGGCCCCCGGTGCTTTACAGCCCTCGCTAATGCACCGGTGCTTCCCAAAGCACAGGATTTACGGCCGTGCCACGGAAGGGAAGCTGGAATGTCCCCACGGCAAGTTATTTATAATCCTGCTGAGCACCGGCCTCTGCTTCTCCCCACCCCGAGCATCCCTCCTGCAGGCAGCGCTCGGGAACGCTGGAATGAGCTCTGCCATGACTCAGAAACCCTCACCAGGGCCTGGGGGGGGTCGGTTTTCAGGGATTCGGGAAGAATTCAGCATAAAGCTCCCCTGCTGGGGGAGCTGCTGGATGCTGCACACGCATCCTCCCACCCGTCCCCAGGTACGCCCAAGCCCCGTGAAAGTGCTGCTGCCCTTGGGAGATGAGGGAAAAAGACTATAATATAGGGGTTTTGGGGGACTGTGGGACACCCAGGTCTCGTGCTCTTCTTTGCAGAGGGGTTATCCTGGGTTCTCCTCATCTCCCAGGAGGCCACATTTGCCCAGCCCCTGTCCAGAGCAGGACTGGGACTGGTGAGGGTCACCCCCAGTCACCTTCTGCCTAAAGGTGCCTTGGCAAGGCCGTGCCTGCCCTTTTTCCCCCCTCTAGACTCAGGAGATTATTTATGTCACCTGAATAATGCAAAACCAGGTCCTATCACGGTGCCTCAGCAGCTGGAGGACAGAAATTCCCTGAGGAATTCTCCGTCCTGCCTTCACCATGCCCACAGGAGAAACTGTGAGTTCAGCTCTGCCATCAGAGGACTTCACAGCTCCAAGCCCAGGGTGTCTGTGAGCATTAATTTAATATTCTCCAGGTGCTGTGCACGATCCCAGGTGAGTGTGCAATTTGTCACATCTCCATTATTAATTGCCAGCTCCAGTGGGAGTAACTGTGACCTTCCCCCAAGCTTGGGGAAATTTATACTTTTTCATTTGCTCGGTGTAGTAACAGGAGCTCAGCTGGCTGGCAGTGAAAATCACCCGTGGAAGCACATGCTGGAGCAGTGGAGGGAGCTCAGCAGAGCTTCCCCCTGACTGGAGAATTTGGGATGCTCAAGCAGCTTCGCATCAGCCACCGCCCAGGAATGAATCTCAGCTCTGAGCAGGGTCTGGGAGAAGGTGGCTCACCCTCTTCTCATCACTAATGAAAGGCACGAGGATAAACAGGCTCAGGGAGGAGGGTAGGAGAGGGGGAAGCAGTGGGGAACAGAGGTGCCTGTTCCCTGCACTCTAGCAATCCCGTTTATTATCCTTTTGGAATGGATTTCATGGCCGGGGTTGTCTTATCAAACAGATACACTCCTGCCATACAGACTGCTCCTGGTTTTGGACATGGCTGGGGGAGATCCAGGAGATACAACACACGTGAAATTCTATGGGGATGTTTTTCTTCTGCTTTTAGCAGCCCAAATACACAAATCACAGAATCCCAGAATGGTNAGGGAGGAATCCCATCCCAAAGCCTTGCTGTGCTGGGGCACCAGAACTGTGCACAGGACTGCAGGCAGGGTCTCACAGGGTCAGAGTAGAGGGGGAGAATCCCGAGGAATCACGACATGAGCATGTCCAGGTCAGCAGCCCCCAGCCTCAGCCTCGAGCAGCAGCCCTCGCCAAGGGCAAAACCTCGGGACTGCCCATCCCCAGCCGATGCTTCCAGCCCATCCATGAATCCCCAGCCTGGCTGCAGGCCTGCCCTGGCACACACGGGCTGTCCAGGCTCGCTGCCAGAGCCCCTCGCAGAGGAAAGGGCCCAACCAGACCGTGACACGCCGGATGTGCCGGTCCCTGACCCCGAGGAGGGCTGGCACAGCTCCCAAATCCCAGCTCCGTGGCTCTGTGTGAGGCTCCCAGGAAGGCTGGGGAGGTGAGGAGCTCATCCCATTCCTCTCTCCCGAAGCAGAGCCACACCTGAGCTGTTTGCAGCCCGATGATGAATGACTGCCCAGCTCTGGCAGAGCAAGGCTGCAGGAGGGGAAGGCCTCGGAGCCAGCCTGTTTTCCGAGCCCTGTTCTCCTCTCCAGGAGGATGGCGGACCCATTAACAGCTGCTACCAGGAAGGCTTGCTTTTCTTTGGGGTTGTGAGGACCCTCTGGAAGCAGCACAGGACCCTCCTGCTGTGCAAACCCTGACTGACCCCGGCCAGCCCCTCCTGCAGCTCGGCACAAGGCTCCTCCCCAGATGGCCGGTCCCATGGCACATCCATGAATCCATTTATTCTCCTTGTCTCCCTGCACATCACATGGGTGTCCGTGCCACCCCTTGGGACCATCTGTGGCCATGGTCACCCTGGTGATGGGGACAATCCCCCCCAGCTTGGGAATGGGGCCACCTTCAGCCACAGGGCAACGACTTTTGGGGACCGGCATGGCTCAACACTTCAGGTGCATCCAAGGGGGACAAAACGTCCCAAACCAAGCTTCCTGGGATGGAGTGTGCCAGGGAGAGGGCTCTGACTCCTTGGGAGGGTCAGCCCATGCAGGCAGAGGAGCGCCACAGGCAGAAACGCTGATGCAGGCAAATCCAGCACGCCATCGGGAGGAAGACTCTGCCCTCCGGACTATTTTTGGTTTGTTTTTGCCAACTCTGGAGCCACTGATCTATGATATTGTCACTGCTGTGACTAAGGGCTCTGCAGCTGAAGTAACATCAAGCTGGACTTGGAGAGAGGGATGCTGGTGGCTCTCGGGGGACCGGTAATGGGAGAGAGCCCTTCACCTCCTGTTTACACTTTAATGCCCATCCAGGTTATCCATTATTTATTGCTAATGTATTTATAGAGCATTACCAGCACACACAGGCTCTGCAGGCGGCTGGGGAGAAGGCGCTCTCTCCTTCGGATGCCGTGGTTTAAACAGGGCAGTTAAACACACCCCGGGCTCTGCTCCCGAGCCCTGACGCTCCGCAGGGGCCGTCCCTCCCCTCCTGGATCCTCTGGCTTCGCCACCAGGGATTTGTTGTTTCCCTGCTGGGCTGGGGCAGCGTCTTCTCCGTTGGGCCCTGGACACGACAAAGCCAAGCCTGGCTTTGGGCACTGTTCCCTGGTGCCCAGGGAAGCCAGCACAGCCCAGCACTTGTCTGGGGGGAAAAACCACCCTGGTGCCTGCGGGTCCCCTCGCCCCCTCCTGTCCCTCCACCGCCCCGCAGGAACCAGCTCCGCAGGGCTGTGACCAGCCGGAGCAGCCCCCGGCCCTGCCCCCTGCAGCTGCCCTTGCGCGTCTGGAACCTTTAAATGCAAAAGCTTCGATACCATCTTAAAATATGCACCAAGGAGCTCAGCCGTGTCCGGTTCCGCCCGGCTCCCTGGATTAGCGCGGGAATCCATTAGCGGGGCGGGAGCAGCGGCACTGACGGAGCCTGGGCTACCAAAAGGAGCCACCCCATTCCCTGAAGGGCAGATGGGATCTGGGTGGTGCCAGCCGGGACATACGGACACGGGAGCTGCGCAGAGGGAAAAGGAGGCGGTGTGGAGCATCCAGCCAGCGGC
>VYXD01009492.1:5658-56673 GCA_013397195.1 Hylia prasina
GCCCCCTCCCCCCAGAGTAACAAGAGATAAAGAAAAAACCTTTCCCCAACTGCTTTCAGCAGATGAAAATAGAATACAATTTTTTTGCTTCCATAACCCAAGACACTGCCATTGCTAGCTTGTTCACCAGGAGTGAAGCTAGCACAGCATCTGTCATGGTTTTGTTTGTTTGCTTGTTAGTTTGCTTAAAATGGATCTTGCGTTCCACTGTTTTTCAATAAAAAGTGAACTATATAAATTTTGGCGTCCAGAAGCCCCCAAAAAAGGCAGTTTTAGAAAGGATGTACTGCCAGGATTTTACTGGTCCTTCCACTGTGATGAAATGAAACTTTATCTTTTGAAGCTGTCACTGGAATGTCAGGGTTGCTGCCAAACTGAGGATGTTAGCCCTGCCTATGGAATTTGATGCCTTGTCAGGAAGGCAATAATGCAGAGGAGAAAAGTAAAGCAGTAGTAACTCTTGAATTTCTAATTGTAAAAAAAGAGTGATGCAAGCTTACGTGAAATTCATATAAGAGCTCTCCCACCACTTGTTGCTTCACACCAGAATAATATGTCAGGAGTATGTCATGTTGAATATTTTCATGTTTCTATTACAGAGATTTTACAATTTCAATTCTAAGCTCCCCTTCAGTTCCACAAATAAAAAGACTAGTGTGATATTTGAATTATTCTTAGAGATATTATTACAAAAAAAGAAAATTGTAACTGCATTGGAAGGATGGGGAGCATGCAATTGGCCAATACATCATGTTATTTCACATGAGTGAGAGATAATCAAAATTATTTTGAGACAGGTAGAATAATCAACATTATCCACACATACATCCACAACATCTGGTTTCATTTAACTACAGATGTGCTTAAGTCTGTACGAAGGCCGACTATGCCAAACCTCCAAGGATTTAATTTTCTTGTACTGTGGGTTTTTAATAAAAATTCATTTAATTTTAAAAATAATTCATTGCAGTAAAATGAGAGTCATTTATTACCCTGTATTGTCTGTTATGTGTGAAGATGTCCAGCTTGCCAGAATTTACAGCTCTGAGACTATAATTAATCTCTTGCAAACTCACAAAGCAAGTTTCTCAAATAGACATATATCTCAAATACAAACATCAAGTCTAGTACATTATGCATCAATACATTAAGATTTAATGTGGTAGCAGATCAGAAAATAATAAGCAAAAAAGTATGCTACAGGAAATAGAGGTTTAGTCCTTATTTTTCATCTTCACTAAGTCAACATATTGTCCACCTGACACATGCATCCTAGTCCTGTTAGAACTACATCCACTGAAATTAGAATGTGTTTATACTGTTAGCTCTCAAGGCAGAATTTTCTGGTTACACACGGAAATTCTCAAATGCTCATAAGTAAGGAATGTGACCATTTTTCTTTGTTGTTGGGATGAACCTTATGCACAGTGGACTTTGGAGCTTAAGCAAGATTTTGCTGGGCTTTTTCCCCCTCCCAAGAGTAACGTTTCTTAGCAAAAAGAATCCAAATTTCACACCTGTGGAAGTGTGTTTGCACTTTCGCTCAACTCTAAGTCCACAAAAAACCACAGCTGTTGTTCCTGCCTTGAGAGGTAAGTGAATGTGGCATGTTTCACTCAAAGCTGAGTGAAATTGCGTAACAAAATACAAGCACATTTTTAGACAGTATTTACAATTTCGAAAATTCCATGAGAGCGGATAAAGTAACTGGGAACTGTCTTCCATCCAAACAACTCATTCCATGTGACAATTTCCATGTGACAACCAGCTGCTGATCCTCCCATTACAAGAGACAGTGACTTACCTCCTTAGAACGTAGTGGAATGTCGAAATGACTTCTAGTGACTTCAGGAAGAAGACTCACACTGGTTCAAGTTCACAGCTGAAATGAAACATGAAAAGAGCTTTCAAGATTGCGTACCACCATGCTTGTGTTGTTAGCAGATGATTATGAACTTCCTGGTCTACTTTTAATTAATCTAATGTAGCATCATTATGGAAAAAACTTTGCTACATATCCGTCAAAATTATCTGCAACATGGAAGTATTCTTCATACACTTTTCTGAAGAATGCAAGTGAGAAGATCACTGAAATATGTGGTAGTAGAGCAAAGTAGACAAATCTGCACTCTGTTAACAAGGAATTGTTCATATTTTTCTATTCATATATTTGTTTAAAATATTTCATGACACACCTCTTAAAGGGCATGATCTGTCTGCAGCTCCAAATCCAGATGTGTGGAGTTGGACCCAATGACCCTTATGGGTCCCTTCCAATCCTAGATATTCTATGATTCAAGGTATAAACTTGAAAATCAGTTAAGCTTCACCTTGGAACAATAAGTATTTAACTTTACATGTTACTTGCAGTTGGAATGTACCAGCAGAAACAAGGAAACTTGTGGGTCCTCACTGGCACCAGACACTGTGGCATGGGCCTCTGTGTCACAGGTAAAGGCGCAGTTGCACAATCTTCCCTGTCTAAACATGGACTATGAACATCCTAGATTAGCAAGGCATTTTATAACATTTTGTGAAACAAGGCAAATGCTGTATTCTGAAAGGAATAACTAGCAGGAGTCAAAGTTAAACTTCTTGGGAGTAGTGTGACTGAAAAGGAGGACCATAACTATGTGAATAAGCCTAATTTCCACTTTCACCAGCTAAGCAGATTAGTTCTCAGTCTCAGGAGGCTGCTCATCTCTCTATGCCTTCAGCTCCTATTGTCAGCATCTTATTCTCCAGATTTTAGATGACACACTTTTCAGTCTGCTCTTTTGAAACATTATGTAAGGATTAAAAACTGTGTTTATCTAATATAAGAAAGTTACTTTCACACTTAAACCCGCTGATTTTAAATGGAAATTAAAATGTTCTAATTTATTCTTTCACATTAATAATCAGTAGAAAAATATGATCCCATTCTGGAGTGTTCAGTTCCCTACAACATGAATGTACAGCCTACAAGAAAAAGAAAAATTTGGGACAGATCTTCTATCAGGGAGACTGGCAGAACTTGACCAGCTATGTATAGGCACGTGTCAGGTGTGCTCTGGGATCTGTGAAGCACTGGCACAGGTTGCCTGGAGAGGTGGTTGGATGGACCATCCCTGGATACAGTCAAGGCTAGCTTGGATGGTGCTCTGAGCAGCCTGATCTGCTTGATCCTGCTCATTGCAGTGGGCTTGGACTAGATGGTTTCCAAAGGTCTCTTCCAGCGCAAACAATTCTATGATTCTATTATCCTTAAGGTCCTTCCCAACCTAAATCCTTTTATTATTCTATGATCCTTGATATCTGTATCAAGCTTTCAGAGATATAGATACTGCTTTTGGACATCCTCACAACATTGTTTTCCCATTACTCAGTCATTAGTAAGAAAAAATCTGAATCAGAATGGACAAGATTTTTTTTCTTTTTTAAATCAATGACCTGATTAGATCTTGCAAGTGTACATATATATACAGCTATGCATATGCAAACACACAAATTGTACATAGGGTTGCTGTAGTTGATCACAATTTGAGAATACCTAATATGCTCTGACATGGGATTGGCACACCTAGAATAAGGCTAACAAATAGAAGCAAACTTTAATCCTATTTCTAACATTAGGATTGTAGAGTAATCTTTGATTTACTGTGGCAACAAATAGCTGTTAGTGCAACCACAAGGAAACTTTTCTAGAAATGGTGTATAACACTACAGACCTTAGAAAAATGCACACCATTTCTTTTTTTCACAAGGCTGACAAGATGCAGCACAATATTTAAAAAAAAAAAAATTAAAAAAGGAAGGACAGGGTGGATACTAATTTTTGATCTAGGAAGGAAAGAGTAGTTCTCAATACCCCTGAGGGCAGCACTTGCTTTCCCAATGCTTTCTTTCTTTCCTGGACAGGAGAATCTGAAATTGAAGTTTTATGCTCGTTTCTTTCCTCTGGGAGGCATGGAGATGGTCTGCATAATTCAGTGGCCCCACTGTTTCACTCAACATAGTTTTAACTTGACAGTAAATGGCTATTTCAGAGCAGAACCTTATTTCAGTGCGCTGCTGTGAGAGTGTCTGTGCTTATAAAATGATGCTCTTTTTTGACTCTATTTTATTTATCATTCCAAAGAGCAACTGTAAAAAATACATAAGCCCATCTTCCATTCCAACTTCATAATGTTGTAGAACACACAGACAGCAGATATTATAGTGGTATTTCAGAGCAGTCATATGCCTGAAACAATCTCCATCTCTCTTTCATGAAAAAATCTGCCACCTCCATCCCACCAGCTTTTCAACTCTTCAGCCAAACGGGTCATATTTATGAGCAGAGGTTTCTTTCCATTATGTTTTAAGCTAATATGGGGATGGTTCTGTACAGGACTAAAATTTGTCTTGATTCTTGTGGGTCTCTTCTAACTTGGCATATTCTGTGAGTCTGTGTGATTCTGTAACTTGTAAAACTACTGCAAACCCAGAGATTGCAATGTTTTATGTCAATTATATGTCTTGAACTATTTCAGCAAAATTCCCTCACGTACCTTTGTGGTGTGATAGCTTTTAAGCATGGACCAACTGCCCTGAGTCCTGAACAGACACTGGAGTACTCACCCCTGCAACATTCATTTCCATGCTGGCTCCTAAAAGTTTTCAACAGGTGAAGGGAACTGACAGATCACAGAGAATTATTCTGCAAGTTGATGATACGCAAACCAGAGTCTTCTGGCCTTTGGGGCTTTTGGTCCTTGTCCTGGAATACACTGCAGTTCTCCAGTCAGCAGTGCCAAATAAGAGACTGAGCTAGGTCCTCCTTTTCCCCTTGAACACCGTCAGTAGCCAGAGCCAGAATCTTTACTCAGCTCTTGCAGATGAACTGTGAGCCTCACAGTCTTAAGTCGGGCTGAAAATGGGTGTTTATTGAGAATGTATGAGTACATTCTGTTGACTCTGCATCCACATCTTTGTTCTTGCAGATTTTTGCAGGGAGATAATTACTTTCTGTAATTTACCTAACAATTTTTTTAAACAGTAGGGATAATGCTATTCATTCAGTTAGTTTTGTTGTTTATTAATTATGTTAGAGTAAAAATCACATTTTAAAGTTTAAAAAAATCTAGATTTGAATTGTGAGCTTTGTGCTGGATGTTTTGCCTAAACAGCAAACAGCTCTCAACTAATTTTTGTTTTTATTTCAAAATATATCATTTGCCTTTGACTTAATTATTAATGTAAACTGATGCTTTAAAAGTATTAACAACCAATTGCTAATTGGGTGGAAAAACACCCTTTTGATGACAGATTTTGGCCAGAAAAGATGTTTGCAAAAAGTTCTTTCTGTTGTACAGAAAGAAAGTCACATGAAGAAAACATTATTAAGTGATTCTTAAAACTGCTCACAGCAAAGTAAGAGATGATTAGGATGAGAGGGAGGGCAGAATCCATAACCTGGAAATGTTTACTTATTGTTGCCGTTCTACTTACCTCAGTGATTATACCCATAAATAGATTTTAATAGGCAAGTCTTCACATCAACTCAACAAGAACATTTCACTGGACTTCCTATTAAAACCTTCTGTGAAGGATAAGGAAAGAGATTAATTTGATAGTAGATCTTTCTTCAAAAAATTACATGATTTTGTATATAGTTAGGAGGAAACTACAGTGTGTATTGCTTATATTCAGAAACTAGAATGTGAGCTAGGCAGCATGAAGAGTGATACTGCAAAACAGAAAAAAAAGTCATTTTGATAAAATGGATATGCTAATTCCCTTTGTCCTGAAGTTTAAAACTAAAATCTAACATGTTCCATTCAGCAGGAATGAATTATCCCTAACCCTGTTTTACAGCATTAGGGCTTGATGCACCATACCACAAATGCATGCCATTTGGTGGTATGCCAGGAAATAGCACGGCCTTTATTTTTTTATCACCAATTCACAGCCCCTGAATATGCGATTAATATGTTTTAAATAAGTTAGAAAGTTTAAGAAAGTGCTTTGCTGATTTTCTTGATATGGTCTGTCAGTTGGTAGTCTCTGTGTGGGAAGTTTAATGTAAGTTCTGACGTAGCTTTGATATCTCCAGGAAAAAAGCTGCGAACAATTTGGTTCCTTCAATATAGTTGTGTCTGTGAAGAAGGAAGGAAACACAATGAAGTCATGTCAGGCTGAACTGCTCTGAAAATGAGGAACATAGTCCAGTGAAGTTGTGTGACTTTAGAGGAATTTGCAAGATTGGTAACCCCCAAAAATTACCCAGTGCACAGAAATGCTGGACACCCTTCAGTTTGGTACTCCTCTGGACTTACTTTAGAAAGCCTTTTCCAGGTTTACATCCCCAGCTTGGTATTACCTGTAGCCAGCAGCATTGAGGCTTTAGTGAGGGGAGACAAAAAGTAATTTGAGAATTATTGTAGGATTCTCCTCTTTACAAAGTTCAGCCTGAGTTGACTCAGAGCCTGCGCAAGTGTTCAGGCAACACACTGAACAGTGGGTTACCATGCTCCATGCCTCCAACAATGAACTCTAGTGACAAGTTTAAGCTATTTTTGTATAATTATGCTAATTCTGTCCTTGGACTATAAATAAACCTTTAAAGCCATTTATACTGAAAACTACCAAAACCCTTATGCAACCATGAGTATCTGTGGCTGGCACACTTCAAAACAGATGCTGTGGCAGAAGAGTGCCCATCCACACCATCATCTTTCAGACCAGAGGAAAATTTCACTGCTAGTGAAGTGACAATTGCCAACGTGATGAATTTAAAGATTGAGTAGACACCCTGTGAAAAGTGTATAATGGTATGCATTAGACTGGAAATTTTGCTTTCTGCTTCACACAGCAACTAGTGTGCTGGAGGTAGTAGGTTTGGGCTGCCCAATGCACAGCAAAGCTTCCTATCTGGGCATGGGTACCAAGGGACCTCAGTTCTCCCCCCTTCTCTAATAAAACTTGCTCTAAAAACCATACCCAGTTGAAAGAAACCTGCTTATTTTCTCATTCTGGGAATGTTCCCCATCATCGGCTGCTCCAATCAGAAACATCATCACACTTTTCTGTGTTAAAATCTGAAATATTCTGGCAACAGGAATTGTTGAGCCATCACAAATGAAATCTGGATCTTCTCCAAAAACTGAAATACATGGGAAAAATGAATTAATAAATAGTTGTAACCCAGGTGTGTTTTTCTGCTTTCATATATTTAAGCAAAGAGCTGATACTAAGAGCTTCTGAGTAGAAGTGGGCTTGAGTATGTAGCCAATTGATTTCACAAATCAGCCCTGCTCTATAAACCTCTGATTTCTTATCAATACAAAAATAAGTAAATGAGGCCTTTTGGCTACTCCTATAAAACATACCAAAATGCAGCAGGGTATGGAAGATGTTGGTGAGTTGTTCTATCAAAATCAGTGAGATTTATAAGGGTGAGAGGCTGCAGCACTGAACTTGGAAATCTGTTTTGCCCTATTGTGGAACACAATGCCCCTGCACAGTTGCAAACACACTAAGAGCCAAAACAAAAAAAAAATTAAAAAAGGAACACACCTGTTTTTATTGCCCTTCTTCCTGCTTTATATAGTGGATCATTAACATCAGCAACCTAGGCAANACATACCTGTTTTTATTGCTCTTCTTCCTGCTTTATATAGTGGATCATTAACATCAGCAACCTAGGCAACAGGGCTTTGCACCCAAAGGCATGGACAATTTATTTGGACTGTTCCTCTTGGAAAAGACACTCTCTAAGTGTTCCACCACCTGTAGGGAAAATACTTTTCACAAAAGCATTCATCTTGCAACTCAAGCTTATACCCACATTCCTACTTCTCTTGGAAACAAGCAAGTGCTAAAAACATTTGGTTTACTACAAGTCTAGATTTGTGAGGTGCTAAGAGGGACTTAGTTTACATAGTAGTGGCCAAAGATTTGTCTCTTACCTGCTTTTTCACACCCAAAAGGTCCATGTAGGGGACCTGATGGATTGAGAATTTGCCAATCACTTTTGCTGGAATGACTATTTTAATGCCTGGTTCATGGAAAGCTCCTTCAATACCATTAATAGAGAGAGAGGGGTAACGCCACAGATGTTGATATATTTCTTCCTTTAAAAAATTTTTGAAAATATAAGGGATGACACTGAAGCTAGCCACAGTTGACATAAACAAGCTTCTTCCATCCTAAAATTTGTATTTGGACACCTCTGTATTTTAAAAATACTTGATTTTTAATTTAAACCCATGTACATGTATTTTAATTTTAAAAACATACTACTACTTTGAATCATAGAAAGATTTGGATGGCTACACCTTTTCATGAAAAATAAGAAAAATAGAGCATTGTTTTAAAATCTTGGAAGTAAATTTTCCTAGTGCAAAGTAGTATCAGAACAACTCCTGATCTGACTGCCTGTTTATCCTGGAACTTGTCATTGGAAAAACCATGCAGCCAGATCCATCCCAGATGATATCAGTGAAGAAACTCTACTAATGAACACTACATAACACAGTAGGAAAGGTTATACTTTTCAGTAACCAAGTTTTTCTGGAGAAGATGCACAGGGGAAACAAAATTATTATTATTATTATTCTAAGAAAAATGGGAGAAATATATAAATTATAAAGTGGTGTTCATGCAGAACCTCAGGGTGCCACTGCTTTCCTTCAGTTTTATGAGACTGGACCTTTATCTACACATAAAATTTACATCAATTCATCCTCATATAGGTAAAGCATCAAAACTCAGAGAGTGTAATTACATTATAATTTTGTATTACTGATTCTTACAGTCTAGCTTTAGGTAATTTGAAAGCTTTTACATGGAAATAAAAGCATCCATGTTAGCAGAACCTACACCAGAATAGTTATGTTAGTGATAAAAAATTAATCAATTCCTTTCTCCCAGCTGCCACTCTTATGCAGAGAGATCTTTCTAAGTGAGCCCTTACCTGCTGGTTTTTTATTTAGGATATAATTTTTAATTGCTGGTAAGGAGAGGCTTGTAGCTTTGGAGGTTTTATGGCAGGCTTGGCAGACATCAAAATCTGTATTAAATAAAAACTACCCAAAACATATCTGCCTAAAGCTGCCTCCCATTTTTTCAGAGCTGAATGCAACTTCTTTCCTTCTATGTAACCTAAATGTAGGCATGTTTTACTTGGCTGATTAGGCTTAGGGGGAGAGAAGGGGTAGGCAAGGAAGGGAGCATTATACTGTTAGCTTTGCATTGTTCCTTGTAATTGATTATTCAGATTTCAGATTTCTTTCCCCAGATGCAGTGCCTTACATTTTCAGCAGACTAATTTTATTTACCTTTTACTTCTCAGTGCACTCCTTTATTTTATTTTGAGCTTGTCACTGACTGAAAATTTCTTGCAGTTTGGCTTTATACATAACTGCTACAAATAGGTGATTTAATTTTTTTCTGCTGAGTATTCATACAGATTCTATGTTACCTTGGTGCCATAGAGGAATTTTTTCACACCACAGTTATTTCGATGTTCCTCTAGATCAAATTCAATCGATTCATATAATTTCCTTTCCTCCTCCATCAGGGCAGCAACACTACCATAGATTCCAGGGATCTGAATATGACCTGTGGAATGCACAAGGCTGTCTACAAAATAAGACACAGGTATCAGTACAATGGAGCCTATTTCTTCCCCTTGGCAATCATAACACCTTCTCCCTTCTACCTAGCTCTTTATCAAATTAGTAAGCCTAACAACTGCTTGCATCTGTCAAGTTGCAACACCCAACTTGATGTATTTGCATATTTATTAAGAAAATCGTTGAGCTGCTGTTTGTGTGCAGTGTGTGATGTGTCATCCAGCTTCTGACATGAAAACATCATCCTACTGGGATACAAATCAGCATTAAAAAGTCAGGTTTTCTATGTGTGCATGTATTAAAGTCATCTGTAATCCTTAAATGTTCTTAATTGATGTGTGACTGACATCAGCTTAACATGTCTGAAGTCCTGGTCTTTCTGGGGACATTCCCTTCCTCAGCTGCCACCACCATAACTGCGTTGAAGCTTGGAAACCTGGGGATCTTTCTTCCATGAGACGTGCCTTACAACAATTAAACGTGGCCCTGACCTTCATGAGGCTGATCATGGGCAGCTGCTCCCGAGCAATGATCTGTGTTCTTACCCAGCAGCGCGATCAGGTCCTGCAGCAGCAGCTCGTGAGTGATGCCTCCAAAAGTTCCAGAGTAAAGTGAAGGTCCTTGCTGCCACATTCAACCTGTACCAAAACCACTGGTTACATATAAACACTTGCTACCTTATTCTTCTGTGAGTGTGTTTTCCACAGTGAGTGGTGATTCCAGTTTTTTTAAACAAGATCACAAATGAACAGTAAATGATTTTTTTTTTTCTAAATATTTAATGGAAAACATCATGTTAGGAACAATCTGCTCTGGCAGAGAAGATGGAGCTCTGTTGTCAACCACCAGAGAGAGAAATTCAGCTGTCTGTAGCACTCACACATTTGAGAGCCCGGGTCCTCCTCCGCTCCCTCTTTTGCTTCAGTAAGATTAACGACATCAAACATTAAACATTTGCATATTATTACTGTTTCTAACATTGGAGAATAAATTCTTCAAATTGTCTGCTCTTTTTATTTAATGCAAAATCTTCTTTTAAAAAGGCAAAAATTAATCTTGTTTGATATTAAGAATATATGTCCAACTTTAATTCAAGATTGCAACAAATAAAAATTTACAGGTCTCTTGAACAACAAGGCTTTAGAATAGAGGCATTTGAGTTATTAAATGGGTGTTTTTTCCAGACACATTTTCATACTTGGGTTTATCATAAAATATTTTCCTGCAAAGAACTTGTTTATTCTTCTCAAAACCTCATTACAGCTAACTGTCTACTAGCAGGGAGAGATCAGTTTTGATGTTTTAATAGCATCATTTTTCTTAACCAAGACTTAGAAGAATTGAATCAAGGCTGCCAAGGCTCTTCTAGTTTTAAAATATATATATATATATATATTGTTTTTCAGACATAAAGGTTAATGCAGATTTTTCTTTAGTTCTCAAGTTCTTTAATCTTCTTTATGAATTCCTTTTATGCTTCATCAGGAAGCATTTCCAGAAGAGAAATTTCTGCTCATTATTTCGCAGTAGCTCACATTGCCTGCTAAATATAGCATGTTGGCTACAGTGTACTTTTATTTGCTCCTGCCAATGGTTACAAAATTTTGTGTGGCTTTTAAAGCCAGAGATCCAACCAAACTGAATCTCCTTAGGCTGATTCATTGTATTAAGGTGTATCTGCTGCAAAAGGGCAGAGCAGCAGAAGAGATGTTTTTGGAGAGAGTTGGAAAGACCGGTGTAGGGATGGTGCTGCACAAGAACAGATTTGATGTGCGCAGGGGAGGATGAGAAGAGACTGGAGCAGTGGCAGGAGAGTAATGGGATAGGAAAGGGATCAAGGGAAGAAATGATTGAAGTTAATGGAAGTAAATAAGGCTAACTGAACTCCAGTGAGGAGGGAAGTCTGCAGAAGCCAAAAGGAATGCAGAAGCTAGCTCTGTACTTGTAAATATTAAGCTTTCCTTCAGTCTTTCTCTGCATGCAGATGTAAGTACAGCTACATCACTGCTGTCTGTCAGAGGCTCAGTTCGAGTGAACCTGTATCTTTTACCTCCACAAAGAAGTAGGCATTTCCCCAACTCCCAGAGATAAGGGCAGGCTTCCTGTTGCTGAGCCACAAGTTGTCTGAAATTACAATATAATCAACATCAGAGAAGAGCTCTTGTTTTCTTCCTCATGTAGCTTCTCTAACCCCAAGGATCCTGCTTCTTCCATGCCTTCAATTACAAACTTGAAGTTCACTGGCATAGCCTACATAAAAATTAGAAAAGTCTGGGTAAGAAACAAGCAGTTTAATATTTTTAAAAAACCCAACAAACTTTAAAATTGGGAGCAGGCTGGCTTACTGTACAAATTCTGTTAGGCTAAGAAAGATGTAGGCTAAGTATGTAGGATATATAACTTGCTTCATTAGAAAAGCCAGTGACTGACACATATAGGTTTCCAGAACCTGTTCTTTTCCTCATGTTTTAATCTACTTTTCATTTTTAAAGGAGAATAAGTGATGTGTTTTTTCTTCTTTGTGTTTTAAGAAAACTTGCTGGAATATCTCATTAAATGGGCTTTCTCTCAGTGCTATTCAATATTGTAATTACTTTGGAAATTCTAACTTTGTAATAGCAATTGCATTTTCACAGAAAATTTCCTGCCTCTTACATTTCCACTGTTATTGCCCATGCGGGAGCCACTGGCTGTGGTTTTCCCAACATCATCTATCACCAGACTTACATGATAATAAAAACATTGTCAGTGACTCTACTATAATTGTCATTTTAACACTTATAAATTTGCAAGCCTACTGCTTGATAAGGATGTATTTTCAAGAGTAATTAGGAGAACTTTTATCATGGAATAGTGGGAATTGAAAATGCTGACATATCCCATAGAGGACATAAATTTCAACTTAGCTTCCTGTTACAATTCATTTTCTCATTAGAGGTTTTAAGATGTTTTCTCTTTTGATTCAATGCTCAGATTAAAGGCAAGAATGAATGTGTAAAATTAAATGAACTTGCGTCGTGGATGGGTTCAGTGATGGATCATCAGCTGGCCACAGATATCTTAGAAACAAACTGTTAATGAATATTGTTTGATCGTCCATGCTGTTTTCTACAGAAAGGCTTCAAATGACAAAAATTCCTTTTTGGTTGCTTGTTAAAATGTCAAGATAGCTATTAGTGATTTGAAAAACTAGAAAGATGTCAAACACATAACCATATCCACTTACAACAATTACTCTTTATGCAAATAATGTGTGTTTGCTAGCCCTTAAGAGAGACCAAAGTCAATTCAGTACTATAGATGCAAGACAGACATGTTTTCCAGACAGCTGTAAGAGGACTTGATAATTTGGCTTAAACACACTGCAACAAAGACTTAATTCTCAGTTTGTGCCCTGATGTCATACAAGAGACAGAAAACTTTCTCAGCACACTAACAGAATATGTCATGCAAATTCACCTTAAAGGATGATAGTTAACCCAGTTACAAGCCTAAAATATGTTTTGGTTTACCTTTACTTTGGGGGTAAAACTACTCCAAAATTATTAAATTATTTGAAGATGACTATGTTGGTCGTAGTAATTTAGGCAAATGTCTGACCTCAGAAATATGTCAGACTCAGTGATTGTGTTTGTACTTGGTGAATGCACCCATTCAAAGTATTTGCTTTGATAAATCTAATCTGTTGGTGACATAACAGCCCATTCTGGATGAACATTTTTAGAAGCTTATTCTCTTAACACAGACACATAAATTGAAGGTATCTTGTAGGCAGACAGAACCAGAGATCAGCAGAATGTAACAGCAGAGATGAGACTTCATGAGCATTCTGTAATGTCTGTTATTTTACCACTTTAAAGGCTCTCAGGAGAACAGGGTATTAGAGCTGTGTAATGTATGTAATACATATTGAATGCTTCCCCCTGGGCTTTCCTCTGCAGGGCAATGACAGCAAGACTATTTACATTGCAGACAGGCTGTTTGAAACAGAAATGCTCGAAGACAAATTCTTACTGGAGTGGGACCAGTGCCCTGACTGTTGCATCAGAAATAGCTAATATTTCAAATTGTATTTAGTCTTTTGGGACAGAGAGGTATTGTCTTACTCAGGAATGTAAAAATATCTCTCCAGAGATATAACAAATAATAATAACTAGTAATAATAAATAGTAAAAATTAGCAATAATAATAAAGAAGTCATCATTGATACCTACTAATTTCAAGGCTCTGTTTCCACTGCATTTATCCAAGCTAGGACTGGTCCCTTATTGTCTGTTGCTCCATGCCCATAGAGGTTTCCTTAAAAAGAAAAGAGGAAAGTTTTTAAGCAATCTTTGAATTTTCCCTCATCACTTCAATGTAATTGGCAAATTCCAGTTGCCACAGAAGTTTTAGTGATGAAGGGAAGAAGTGTCAAAAGTGTCAGGATTTCACTGACTCATTTTAAATAAGGTGATGAGTGTTCAGGTGCTTCCCAATGGACTGGTACACCTTTTTTCCCCCCTTTCCTTCCTTTTATATCCATCATGTTGGGGGTTTCTGCTAAATGCTAATTTTTGAGCTTCACTTTTCTTCTCAGGAACTGTTTGTTCATACCAGATATGCTTGAAGGGTTTGCACAATATGCAGCTTCTGGGCACATCATTCCGACCAGGTAACAAGCAGCAAAAACCCTAGAGATAAATGCCATGGCAGAAATATGAAGCTACAAGTCTAAGTGTGTCATTTCTTTTTCAACTGTACATCATGTACAGTTATGACTGTACATGAAACTGAAATCTGTCCCTGTATATAAACTTCTGTAGCAGTCCCCACTGGATATACACTGGAATAAGGCAAAAGAATTATGCCAGTATGGCTGTTGGGAATTCATCCCAGATAATGAGAAAGGGAAACTTGGGTTATAGCCTGGGAATTAGGATTTCTGAGGTCTTACTTATCTGCTGACCATCTATCCATTATTTTTGCTCCTTCAGTCAGCTAGCTGTGCTGGAGGAATAATTACATTAAGGGGTCCTCACATTGTTCCACCACAAATGCTCCTGAGCTCTAGCATGGCAGGTGAAAGTATAAAAGTGCAGGAGCAAGAGCAGGAGGTGTGAGGGAGGATAATGGTTGATGCAAAAATCCTGTAAGAACTTTTATGCAGAAGTGAATTCACTGTTGAATACTCTACAAAGCATCTTTAACCTCACATTGCTTTTCCACACCAAATATTAGGCAGTCACTGATGGGTCTCACTAGTCACAGAACAATCATCAAAGCTGAAAGCGGCTGGACATGTCCCAAAGATGTCTGCAGGAGAAGTCCTCACACTTTGGTTAAATATACAGGAACTCTTCTCCCACTCAGAATCTCAGTCATGTATTCAAATAATGATTCAAAACTTATGAAAAGATGCACACCATTGATTTCAGTCAGTGTATAGGGGTCAGTGTTCCAGCCATCTTCCTTCTTGGCAGGCTGCACAACCACATGACTGTAGAAACATACAGTGGGGTTTTGTGGATCCTTCCCCAGCTCCCCAAGAATCACAGAAGGCAGGGGAAGACTTGGCCATCAGGCAACTGTGAAGAAAGGTTAAAAAAAGGCAACCAAGGAAAACCAAACCTTCTAAAATTTACAAATGTACAAAAAAATCTGGAATTCTCAGTATTGAAATACTTCTACACTCGATTTTGATTTGATTAAAGGCATAAATCTGACTGAATCTGGTCTTAAGCTGTTCAGAGAAACTAAGACATTTTTCCTCAACTGTTTATTTCCTGCTAGACTTCCTAGAACTCTTCTAACATTTTATTGTCATAAATGCTCTCCTTACTAAGCTCTCAGGTCCCAGCACTGGAGAAGACAGAGGTAACCTTGTGTTGTAGAGTGTATTGTGACTCGGAATAGTCAAAAGACACACAAATTAATTTGGGGTTTGATTTCACCACAGACAGAGGGCAGAAGGCCTGTAAGTTCAAATACAGAAACCAAAAAAAGTGTTATTGGCAGGAGGCAGTAGCTATGTCAGACTGTCTTAAAAACAGGTTAAGGCTAATCCTCTAATGTGGCTCTGTGCAGAACAGAGCTCCACATTGTCCAATTGCATTCTCTGCAGCTATCAAATGACACAATCTGAAATTAGTGTTGCTGTTCTGCCAGGTTCTTGTGCTAAGAATCAGAATCCCCACCAAACGCCTCAGAGAAAAGAGAATCACTATTATTGAACTTTTGAATTCCTGTTAGAGTAGGAATGTAACAGCCCAGGGCAGAAAAGAGCCCATGGCTACGTTAAGGTAAGTAAATTAGAGACTAAGGTTTCTCAGAGATGAATTCTTCCCTGCTGCTTTCCAACAATGAAAGAAAAGAGCTTGGATCATTTGTCAGAATCTCTGAAAACCAAAGATGATGCTCTAGGTAGCTAACCCTTTCTGTCTGACATTTTCCTTGTAAAAACAATCTCCCTCATAAAGCAAGTTCAGTGACAAATGATACATTAGTTCTCATGCTTCATTACAGACAAAAATTTAAAAACCGGCCCCAGTAAAAAACTCAGTCCTTTTACTTTTGAAACTGCTTCCCTCCAGTTAAAAGCATCAAACTCCCTCCTATGCACAGAACATCAAATAGCATTTGGATTGCCTGTGTGGTTCCCAGTATGCTGTCAATTCTCAGACCTGATTTCAGCAGGTATCATGCAGATACAGGACTATCTATAAATTTGTATCTAGCTTTCAAACGATAATACTATGTCATAACGTACATATACATAGCACAGAATTAATAAGCAGACCCACGTGTGGATATGACTTTTTTAAGTCCAAGAATCAGATAAGCACCTGATGTGACCCCAAGTTTTGTAAATTAACAGTGCCTCCCACTGCTTTAAGTCTATCTCCTGCCAATGCCATCATTCACATTACTTCTTTCCTCAGATGTGGTTGAACAGAATCACTTTCCACAGCCACCCATTCCTTCAGATCCTGCACAGGAAGAAATATGCAATTAGGTGATCCAGAATGAGAATGTTGTTGTCCTTGGCCCTTTTGTCAGAAATCTCACACTGGAAAATCATTTCCTTTCTGTATCATCACAGCATTATCACAGATGCTCTAAGGTTTCAGGATAGAGAAGGATCATTTGGGTGTCTCCCCAGGGTTGAGATTCCTGATTTTCTAAACAGGGAGGGTGCTCACACTTAAGCATTCACATTGTCAGCCCTGGATCTAAAATCTAGTGGAAGAGGAGGTAGACTAGATGCTGACTAGCACTGTAGAAACTGCAGTATGTACAACTTACCTTGGTGATCCTCATGAGGAAAAACTACCAAAGAGTGACTATCTTCCTTCAGTTTCGGCTTTATAAATAACTTAGGAGTAACATTTTCTAAAGAAATGCATGAGTTTATTGCATCAGTTTTTCAGTACACAAGCATCAAATTGTTCTGGAAAGACAACCCTGGGGCAAGACTTGCAGACACAACAGCCCAGGAGAGTCATTTTTTCTTTATTTCCAGATTCATAGAATATCCTGAAATGGAAGGTATCAACAGAGATCATTGAGCCCAAGTCCTGGCCCTGCACAGCACAACTCCAAGAACCCCATTATGTGCCTGAGAGCATTGTCCAAACGTTCCTCAAACTCTGTCAGGCTTTGTGCTGTGACCACTCCCCTGGGGAGCCCATTGCAGTGCTCAACCACCCTCTGGGTGGTGAGCCTTTTCCTAATATCCAGCTTAAACCTCCCCAGACAGAACTTCAGGCCATTCCCTCGGGTCCTGTCACTCATAACCACAGAGCAGAGATCAGTGCCTGCCCCTCCTCTTCCCCTCTCAAAGAAGCTGTGACTGCAATGAGGTCTCCCTTCAGTCTCCTCCAGTCTGAACAGACCAGGTGACCAGAGGTGCTCCTCACAGGGCTTCTCCTCAAGGCCCTTCACCATTTTCATAATCCTACTTCAGATGCTCTCTAATGGTTTAATATCTTTCCTATATTGTGGCACCCGGAGCTGCCCCCAGCACTCAAGGGGAGGCCACTCCAATTCAAAACAGAGCAGAATCATCCCCTCCCTGGCCCAGCTGGTGATGCTGCGCCCCAGGACGTGATTTTCCCTCCAGACTGCCAGAAGGCAGAAAAATGGATTCACTGACACACATTCCATATTTTACATGAATAAGGGAAAATAGGTCTCACACTGGAGAGTATTAGAAAACAAATAGCTTTTGTGGTTGATTTCAGTGAAAATATTGAAACACTTGATAAGTGCAGAAGTCATTTAGTACCTGCAAACATCTCTGCCATCTTTTTTTTTTTTTAACAAAATAAGATTTTAAAGTGTGTTTTTCTTATTCCTCCAGTTTTCCTTTCATGTTTGCTTGAAGTTGTTGCTGTAGTGTCTTGAATTGGTATTAGCAGAGTAATCCTTGGATGGCTAAATACTTGGTTGGGCTAAATTCAGAACAACTGCTGTATCAGGCTGTGATAGGATGGACTCCAAGGTCAAAACCCAATGCTTTTCTAATAATATTCTATAATAGCAACAAAAGGTATAGTTGCAGGTCCATCCATAACTCCCTAACTTTGATGCATTGCTAAGGGATAGGCTATGGTAATATTAATAATTTCAATTATGTTTCTCTGTCAGAGAAGGAAGATTGAAAACCCAAGAATGATGAACAAGATGAGGGAAACGTTCACTTTGGCTGAAGATCCTGGCTCTATGAAGGATGGGCCTCATTTTCCAACCTTCCCTCAGAAGCAAGGTTACAAGGTTTACTTCACTTTCTGAAGTGAAGCTTTGAGAAGGACAATGACAGTAGATATGATTCCCAGTTTCCAGTTCCTGACATCTCTTGACACCAGAAACACTGGTATTGAAAGAGACCAAATGCTGATTCTGCAGGAGAGTGAAGCTGCAAAGCACTGTTTTGGAGAAGACTTGTTAACCAAGCCAAGAAAATCCAAATTTGGAGGTGGTTTTTAGGATGGAGAGATTAAATTTAGCCATATTATGTAAATATAGAAATATTTTAAAAATACTAAACACCAACCTTAAGTGGTGATCAAAGTACCATTTTCTTCTCACATTATTTTCTCCGTAAAACAGTAAACCCTACCTCCAAGAGATAGATCTAATCAACAATCCCCTTCAAACATTTTTATCACCAGTGACAGCAGCAGCAATTTGTCCTAAAGCAGAAGTGATTATTACAGGAATTTTTGAAGCAAGCATGGAAAAATTCTGGACACTTTAGATGAGAAAAAACAGCTTCTGGGATTTAGCAACAAAGACATGGTAGAGAATGAGGCATTGATACTTTAGGTTACAGTCACCTTTGGATTGACCTTCTGCAGGTAAGGCTTAAGAATAGGAATTCTGCAGCAAGCACCCCAAATTTAAAACCCCCAGTCTGGCTATTTCTTCCAGCCTTGGACTGTGCAAGTGGCTGCACAATCTGAAGCCCATTTTACAGAGGGCAATAGGAAGTAGGAGCGTGGACCACAGGCATGGTCAGGAGGACTTCCCAGGCTGCACAGGGCAGAGGAGAGAAGACCCTGAGTCCCACACTAGGGTGCTGGTAGCAGCACCTTGGTGAACTGGGGCCTGAGTTTCCTGGCACAGACAAGACACTGGCACTTGGTGGAGTGGTGCCTGGATAAATACAGCAGGGCATCTGAGCCAAGATATTGCAGGTCATGTTCAAAAGGGGCTCAAGGCACTTGGAGATGATCAGCATTAGGTAAAAGCCGAGCACAGAGGCCATTTATGTTATTTGCTTCTATTTCTGTCACTGTGAGCTTTTGCAGGACCTTGCAAAGGCTCTGCTTGTGCAATATTGCTCAGTGTCACTTTAGCCAGCAGTGTGTCCCAGGAGAGCAAAGTTTACCTTCAGGCTTGTCCTTTTGACTGATAAAGTGTATTCCACCTGGGGGCTGGGTCTCACTGAGCTGAGGAGAGGACAGACAACGATGGGTACATTTGTGAGGGGCTCTGGAAAAGTGCAAGGCACTGCACCCCCAGAAGAAAATGATAGGAATAGGAATGGCACAGGGAGCATTCATCTGAAGGTGGGATGAAACTTAGTTTTACCACTGTCAAGAGATCCCAGGATTTCAATCAGCTGTTCCAACTAGAGAGACATCAGGGCCATTATCTTCATTTACCACAAAGCTGGCTGGATACCTCAGTTTCACAGATATTTCACTCATTTTTCTACCTTGTAATTTCCAAACCTCAGTTTGAAAAACATTTACAGCAGAGGCCACTGAATGCACCCTCATTTAACCTTACTGTAGAAAACTGGACAGGCCTCTCAGGTTAACTTACATAAAAAATAGATTTTTTGGTTATGCCATGCTTGAACAAGGAAAATCATAGCAGAGGTCAGAACATTCTGCTAGAGGCACCAAGCTCATGCAATGGATTTAAATATCAGTGTCTCCATCACATATGATTTCCTGTCCTTCTATTCAAATCTTTGATATTGCTGAATTCTATGCATTTTCACTCTTAAAAAAATAGTATATTTAGATGTGTCACCTTATGGGGACTTGAACAAATACGTACCTTTTAGTGTCAGAAGCACGAAAAGGGCTCCTTGGGTTTTACAGAGGGTGTGTACTGAACTGCTGGTATCCTTCTCTTTTTGTCTCAGTTACATGCAAATGACCTGGAAAGACGCAGACAAGAGACATATGCCTTTGTCATATTTCATTAGCATTTAACTGTTTAAGAAAATGAAACAAGGAAGCTAAAATGCTGTGAAGGAAAAAAACCCCAACCAACCAAGCAAAATATCCTAGGGAGATTTGGAATTATTCTGTGGTATTCTCAAAACAGATCAAACTTCAGGGAAAAATTGTAAAATATCACAAAAATACTTTCTTTCATAAACAAAAGTAAGGAACAGTGGCAAAGTTTGGAAGATGGATGTGAGGAGATACCTAGTAGCAGAGCACACAAAATATTAATAATTCAAACAAGAAATTAGGTAACAGCCATGTTTTGCTGTAGTAGAAGAAAGGAGGGAGAGGAGTAGCTGGTGGAACTTCATGTTAATGCACTACTAATACACAAAGTGCTGCTCAAGAGCATTTGGATTTCAACTGGAACAGCTCACGTCAAAAAGGCAGTCAGTTTAATAAAGCTGTAGAGAGATTTCAGGCAAGGCTGAAATATCTCAGTGTCTTGAGGAAGGGAAAAATGATTTGAAAGAATGATAGTCGGGGAGATATCAAACAAAGACTTCAGCGTTCAATGTCAAGTGTATTTTATTTGATGTCATTTTAAGGAGCAGTTGCTGCTCTACAGAAGAATGTAGTGTGCTTATTTTTAGAAATAATGCATGACAGTCAGTTGTGCACTTTCTCTTCCTTTGTTCCTTAGCAGTAAGAACAATTTTTGTCTCTCTTCCTCCCATGTCGTTGAGCACTGTTAAAAGAAAACTTAGTGTTCTTCTGCCGTGATTTAACAAGGAATCCAAGTTGATTCTTTAACTAGGATGATTCTTTGAAAAAATATCAACTAAACTTACAAACATTTGAGAAGTAGCTCCTGAACATGCTTTGAAGGCCTCCTTGTCTCGCCTGAAGCAAGTGCTTCATGTGCTTCCCTCCCTGCGACACAGCATTTCAGTTGTGTGCAGGGAGGAGAGTGCCAGTGAAAACTGAACATTGGGTTGCAGACATCCCAGAGAAAAACAGTCAGGACACATCTGGTTTGCAAATAACCAAGTACATTTGACATGAAAGGAGATAAAGCTGTTTCTGCAGTAGGAACTAATTTACCAAATCAATGGTGGACTCCATTGAAAGAAACATTCCCTCTAGGAAAGCACCATCAAGGAAGATAACTGAGATAAAGGGGTTATTTTTTAACTTCCTTTAACAATACTCACTGATAAGTGGCATACCTTTGGTTGAAGCAGGCAATCAAGCCACAATCACCTCTCCAGTGGTGTGAGACCCTTGGAAGAAGATGTCAGCTCTTTGTGTGGCAGTTCTCAAGCCCAGCCCTCACCATGTGCAGCCGCTGTTGTGATGACCAGGAGCTGCAGAGATCCAGACACCTGCAGGGGAATGAATGCCAGCTCACAGCATCTGAAGATTTGCATTTGAAGATTCCTAAAGAAGTATCATCCAAATCAATAGACTGTGTAGAAACAATGAAAATGTTTGTTGGGAAGCATAGGGAAGCTCTGTACTTGCTGGCAGGTGATACTGCAACACCCAGTGGTATTTCCAGCTGTCAGCCCTTCAAGTGTGGCAATATCAATTGCCTGAATGGTGTTTTGGGGAGCAGCAGTGACCAGCCTTGCCCATGCTCAAGCCAACCCTTCACTGAAAAAAGTGAGACCCTGTTTATCAGTTCTGTTTTGCTGTAATACAGATGATATTTTAAAAGAATGCCCTTATCCCTAGATGCTCTTTGCAGCTGCCTTTGTTGCTGATGAGAGCCTGAACTGGAAAGGACTCCTCTTTCACCTGCTGAACAGGAACATTTTATCTCCATTTCACTGATAAGTTGTGCAGTTAATGAAGAGGTAATTTTAAGTTAAAGATTAATTTTGGATTTCAGTGCTCAGTTCTGCCTCTCTATCATATAATAATCAAATCAAGATGGCCAAATCAATAACACATCAAGTCATGAGAAATTTTCCCATCTCCTTTTTCTTCCTGGAAGTCCAGTATCCTAGCAGGAATCCCAGTGCCAGAAAGCACTCCACTATTGCTGCTAGATGTTGCTGCTTTACAGTAGCATGTTGGAGGACTGACAGAAAAGAGGTGGATTTTGCCTTGTCTTGAAAAGTGGAAAAGGATATATTTCTGTTAAGGCAAAGCGCTTCTCCCAGGAAGTAGTATTGCCCTTTGTGCTCAGTGAGGAGTAATTTACTATTTACCCAAGAGAATTTTCTGCTAATTTGTTTGCTATCAAATAAATGTGGGTATAAAAATATTCTTCCTGGAAAGACAGCTCTGCTGGCTCTTGCTCTTTTCATGGCAAAAAGGTTCATAGGAAAGAACTGTGGGATGTGCAGCATTTCTACTTTGGTGTGGATGGCCTCACCATTTTCTTGCTGCCACATCTCACATAGCAGAAGGGAGAACTTCTGAGCCTGTAGTACATTTTAGGTGCTTGTGTCTACATACAAATTTCTACCCTAAAGTCCTCTTCCCAGTTTGAAAGAACCTTTATTGACATGGTCAAATTCAGTAATAAATGTAATAAGATAATAAATAATAAGGGAGGTCCAGGTCCTGTCTCAGAGCCTTACAAAGCCCTTTCCTTTTTTTAAGTACTTGTTGTGTAAAAGCTCATTTACAAATGAAACGCAAAATTTTGGGGAAATTAAATGCTTGTTTTAATTTATTTAAAATAATTCTATTTTTACAGGAAACCTGCCTTCATTTATCTTAGCTTTAAGTGTTTCACACTGGAGTTATTCCTGAATTAGAATAGTACAAGTGAGAATAAAAATAAATCTACTATATCTAGTTGATCCATTCAACTGTTTCTCTATTTATCACATAATACTACTGAGGAACTATACTATCATGGGAAAAATGCTATTTTTACTTTATAGTTTAGTATTTCATTGCTAATTGTCCCTTATTTTATAACCTGTAACTTGGAACAAGGTTTAAGGTCCACAATATAAGAGATTTATTTTGTTATGGTCCTTATTCTATTTATGGGGTATCATAAACATTGCCAACATTGTTTAGAAGGATTTTTAAATGTAGGCAGGTTTATCTATTTAATAAAAACACTCTTTGATGGTAGTTTATTAAATACAAAAAATGAAAGAAACAACTCAAATAGTTTGGTTGAGTAACCTCTTTGGGATACAGTAAGTGTTTAAGCAGGAGGGAATTGACTGATTAAAGGAAAATAAGAGCAGAACTGAAACAATAGCATAAAGGGAGGGGGAAGCATCACTGGCTCTGTTTCTCCTGTTATTTGAAAAGGTAACCAATCTAGGGCAGAGATGGTCCCCTAGATTGTGTTTCTATTGCTACCTCAGGGCAAAGTGTAGCACCTTCACTTGGTTACAAAGTGATGGTACCTCCACTTCATTGGCCCTTCAGCAGAATTATCATGCTTTAATGGTTGCCTTAATTAAAAGAGTATCTTAATTACAATCCTAAGTTTGAGTGAGCAAAATGTAAGAAATATGCTATTAGGAGCAGTATTTCATTGACAGAGAAATGATATGGTGGTTTTTCAATGCTTCCTATCACTTTATAAACAATTCATCTAGTTCAAGACAGCTATTTTTCATTTCTTGAAAGTGTAGTGCAGAAAAGCAGGAATGTTAGTCTCATGTCATAATCAGTGGTACCTGGTTATTATTGCAGTTTATTGTCATTTCTCAATACACTCTGTTAATATAACTTATCATTGCATCCCAGAAGTATTGGTGTGGAATGGAGAGGCCCTTTCACACAATTCTGCAAATCTCCCTCCCCTACAGATATTTCTACTTCCCTGTGCAGCAGCAGCAGCAGGCCCTTCCGGCTCTTTGCTCCTTCCCCCTTCACACTGCAGTTAAAAGATTATTTCCCAGCCACCATCCTTCAAGGTAATCCCAACTGACACCAAAACACAAGTGAAGCAACGTTGTCCACTGTGAGAACTTGTCAACAGTGGAGTGAGATTGTGCTGGGAGAGAGGAAAAGCTCCCCAAGAGCCTGACTTAGTAGTTGTTACCTGGACATCAATAATGACACCTGGGTATGTCAGTGGCAGGAGATTGACTTAGAAAAGGTCCCCTTACCCAGGCAGGAGATACTTCACAAGGATAGGAGTCTGCAGACTGTCCTCTGTACAGAGCAGTGATGTTCAGCACCTTCCAGGAGCAGGGCCACAAAGATTTGAGGTGCTGTGTGGAGGCAGAGCAATAACACAGAGCCCTCTCACCGCCTGGTGGCTCATTCAGCAAACCCTCTGTACCCAGAGTTTCAAGCATGCGGGCTTTAAGTGATAAGGGAAATAAGTTCTTGTCCAGTGCCAATTCCAGCACTGCTGAGTGCTGAGATAGGAGACTGTCCTATTTTTCCAAAAGCAACATTGTAAATTCATTCGGCTTAATATTTAAGCAATTTTTTTTCAGGTATTAATCACACTGAAATGATAGCAAGAGGTTATTCCCATCTTGATATCCTTCAGACAGCTTTTCTCAGCCAAATAGCATCAGTGTTCCCTAGGGATGATTAATACCCTCCTTGCAAGTGAGGCTTTTATCCGGCTGATAACTCATAGTCATTTCCAAACAGACACACCAGAGACTGGCTTTTCAGGCTCACAGAGTAAAGTTGACACTAACCTTGCAGCACTTTGTTTATGCAGCCCTTCCTACTGCCTCCTCCCAGCTTTCTGTGAGAGTCAGGAATTGGCAGAGTCAGGGCACAAGTCACTGAGGTGATGCTGTGCGTGGCATCCTTCAAGGCACATGTCCAGAGCACCACAAAGTTAACTCAGTTTGACACTTCACTGACTTCTGCATCTCAGCTGGGTGTCCCAGGAGGCACATCCTCTCAAGAAATGCTTAGGAGTATTTTTCCATTGCAGCCCCCCTCCTATTGAAGTGTACTTGGGAGAAAGCCAAAGCAAGCTGAGGTTCTTCTCTGACAGACATAGGCTCTTTCAAGCTTAAATGAAAAAAAAAACAAAACTTAAATATAAGCTTTCTTAAACTTAAATATCTGAAAAATACAAGAACCCACTGTTTATACATATGTGAATATATATACACACACTCACAATAACATTGTCTCTTGCTAACAGATGTTACCATTGCCAAGCTTTTGAGACTGTGACCCCCTTAAGAAGGAATGCAGCATTTCATAGAAATCTCTATCAAAGTGCCACTGTCTATAGCAAGGGTAAAGAGGAGATGCCCATTGAACCAGGGCTCTGCACCACTCACACATTGTCACCTCGTGCCAGTCATGGGCCTTTTTGTGAAAAACACAACAGCACCTCAACAAAAACAGAAAGACAGATAATTACAAGACTGGAGCATTTGTTTAGACAACTGGTTCATACCTGATGTTATCTAATGTCTTAAACACCTGCACACAGGCACTGAGACTGCTAACAACCAAGGTAGATGCAATTAGTGGATCAGGATCTTTAATTGAGTTGCTGTAAATTTAATTACAACTTCTCTGGAAAGTAATTCTCTACTCATTCCACTCTTTCTCTACAGACAAGTATTTTTGCTGTCTTTGTTACAGTCTTTTCAAGCAGAGAAGTTCCTCATATATTCAAAGGCCTTTCAACAAAACTGTAGCATGTGCTTTGACAGGGTTTAAAAGGCAGAGATGGCTTTTCATTTTTAGTACTATAGAAAATCTAACATTTAGAACTAATTTTTTCAAATAGCTCCTAACTTGTAAGAAAATGACAGTTCCGCAAATCACTGGTTTGGATATAAGCCATTAATCCTATACTCTGGGTGCCTAAATCCTTATTTATATTATGAAATTTTGGTTGAAATATTTGAGATAGTTCATGTGAATGCATAAAGTTTGTATCCCCTCACTCACTGCTCTTCAGAGAGGATGATGCTTTACTGTGAACTGAAATAGAGAAAGAGAAGTCGCATGACAATACTTAAAAATGCATTTAACTCATTAGCTATGAAATGTCAAATGCACAAACAGCAGTTAGAAGAGCACTTCCACCACGTGCTCCTGTCCTCATGCCTGGAAGCCAGTCTTTAAGCAGAACACAGCTTGGATCAGGAAGAAAAGCATCTTCTCCCCATTTGCAACGCTGTGTACCCTTTCCTACAAGATGGGCAAGGGGAAGGCTGGGGAGGGAATGACATTGTGGATACATATTGCCTGGATGTGTGCTTGAGTCACAACTCTTTTGGTGCTCCAGATGAGCAACACTATCATAGGCTTTAGTTTCAACTATTTTTAGTGAGAGTTTCCTGATCAGGCCCCTAAAATACGATGTTATCATCACCTATGTTTGAGAGAAAGTGCTGGGCTGTGCACACCATGCTGGGTTGAGCTTTAGGGCAGCACTCAGCTTGCTGCCTTGGCTTGCAGAGCTGCTGAGAGCAAGGAACCATATCCAGTGCATTGCTACAGGCACTGCTCCAAGCTCCCCAAACATTCCAAAGACTCATTCCAAACTGATTGTCATCCAAAGCCCTCCCTAGTTCTAGGGTGCTACGGGGCAGCCTAAACAAATTACCAGGTTTTCAAACTCTGACTCTTAATCACAAACCCCACCAGTCTGACACACTCATTGCTTTTGTTTCTCATTTATTTGTGCAACCCCATTGTATTCTTTGACTGCTTTCCCTGTGCTAGATAGACATAGTCAGTGGTAGAGCTGGATATCCTTTTATCACACAATCATTTAGGCTGGAAAATATCTTTAAGTTCAACAGTAAATCTCAATATATGACATTCAATTGCATAGAAACTGCCCATAAAGAAACACTTAAAATTTAGATGCAGAATTTTTTTTTATTTCTTCTCTAAGGGAAAACCCACAATACCTGTGTTCTTTTGCTATGTCTCCTAATTAGAATACAAATATATATATATAAAAGGTAGCTTATTTTCTTTTTATTTCTTATGCCAGAAGTCAATATCTTAGATTACAGAAAAGCACATAGGAACCAAAAAAATGTATTCTGATGTTCCCTTACTTCCTCATGGTACCTTTCCTCATTAAGGCTACAGAGTTTAGGATAGTTTCCTACAGGGAAACTGGCTGGGCAAGGACATTCCCATAACAAAAATCTGAGGAACATACACAACCCCCCACACCAGTATTTTCATACAAAGGATTGAAGATAACACCACCATGAAATGGCCCCAGTTTGTCACATTTAGAGAACTACAAATGTGTTTATAATGTCAGCCTCAGTTTCTCTACTTGCAGCACATCTGCTTTTACCTAGTTGATCATCCACTGCTAGGCTAAAGGAAATGTTATTACTGAAAACATTGCTAGAGGCAGCACATATGTGCATTTTCAAAGCAGAAATTACATGAAGAACTCATAGTGAGAAATCTAACTCTGGAATATGGTAGATTTAAAGAGTCCAAACCATCCATTTAGTACCTTGTGAGCAATCTCAGCTAAATACAAAGGTGACAGAGATGTCAGATGCTTCATCTGTGTGCAGCCTTCCCAGCCACAAGTAAACATGTCTTTTATCTACCTAGACTTGCTCTATTTTACCTGGGAGGGAGGAAAATGCTCTGTGGAGATATTAGAAAGATAATGCATCTCACACAGTTGAGGCTTTAGGTGAATTCTGCAAGTAAAGGGAAAAAAGAAAAGAGTGCTTTTTTTCCTCATAAATAGTTTTCAAAGAGCCACATTTCAAGGAAAAAAAAAAAGCCTGAAGTAGTGTGACTGATTGCTTTTGAATTATCTCAGCATGGTGTCATCTTATCTGAAGTTTTCATTTGTTCCTGTGACTAGTAATTGGGCCCTAAACCGACTAACAGATTTAGCAGGATCAAGCTCTCAAATTCGGAGCACTGCAAAAACACAAAGAGAATTTTTGATCTTTAAACTGAAAGATAAATGGATGTTATCCATGTGACACTTCAAGTACTGAAATAAGGGGGTTGGGGAGCAGGCTTTTTGGTATCTGGTGTTTTCTTTTGCAAATAGTAAGATCTAAGTCACTCCTTGCTTCTGCCATCTTGAAAACTCTGAATATTGATATATCTGTGAAAAATGAGTGACAGACCAAGTTTATAAACATTTGCATCGTTTGTCAATAAACCTGTCTTTCCTGAAGTAACCAATTCTCCCTAATCATGGATTATAGAAGAGGCTTTTATACCATTTTGCTGTTTGTTAGTTTTGAGTTGCAGATTAACATGATAGGTTTAAAGGACTCAGGATGACATATTAATTTCTACCAACAGAGATAAGATTATATTTGGAACAGACTGATTGCAATCTGTATTTTGCATTATAATCTTCTGCAAAGTGTGTGAAATTAAAATTTACCATCTTCCTCTATTATAAAGCAAACAAGTTTCTGAATATTTCACAATTTCAATTCACCACCTCCTCTACTTTTGATTTAGACCCAAACTTAAAGAACCAGCCTCTCAGCTTCACAGATCACTTTATCATGTTATCAACCAAATTCTTTCTGTTCAGCAATAGAAAACTGATAGTTTGCCAGAATGATAATTATTTTTGATGGGCATAGACTCTAGTAATTCAAATTCAAAAGCAAACAGGTGCATGTATCTAAATGTACAAACAGATTATCAAGCACTTCTGGATGCATAAGCCTTATTTCTGTGTTGATGTCTATAAATACAAGTGAGAGAAAAGACAGCTGTATTAGACTGTGTGCTAGTGAACAAAATATTTTCCTACTTGAAACTAGGAGAAATTTCCCATTTTTAATTTTTAGTGCTAAGTCTAATTATATTCAGAATCTTTCTTCTGCATCTGTAAGGACTGCTGGCCTATTAGTGGCAGGGAATGTGTCATTAAAACTTTCTTCCACATAAATCAAATTATTGGAAGAAGCTAGATGAGCATTTATTACTGAGGCACTCTCAGCTCCCGCTAATGAGGTCAGAGAAGCTGAACTTATTTTACATTTGAAACAGATAATGCTAATCAGCTGCTACTGAGCACAGCTTCAAGGTGACTGCTGTGTCCCAGTAAATCTGTGTCATATTTGCACGTAGATAGATGTGGAACCACAGCACATTAAGAAAATGAAATGTATCATCTTCATTATTAATATTTTATGTTGATGACTCAATTACCTGTCATATCCTGTAGGAACACTTTCACACAGCAGGCAATGTAATACAGCATCATTTTCTATTAATTTAATACTCAGTTAATCTGGTGCTCTCATTTTCCAAGGGAAAAAAACCCACCCAGATGTGTTTGCTACATTTTAATCTATTTCTGTTTTAAACCAGTCAATGCATAAACTTATCTGCAGTTAAAACCAAAATTTTGTTATGCCATTTCTCAAATCCCTTCCTCAAAACTCATATGACCTTTAAAAAATTATTTCTGAACTGGTCTCAAGGTATTTAAATTTCACCTATGAGTGTCAGACAGCTCCAAGGAAAGCTTCCAAAAGTTATGCACAGTTCTAAAAACTTTAAATTCATAACCAGCCAAATTTGATTAAACATCATTTCCAGATTAGTGCAAAGGAACATTAGCAGACTAAAGACTGGAAGCTAATGAATTCTGGCTCTCTATTCTCCAGGAACATGTATTTATATATTCACTTTTACCTCTCTCATGAACCCCTTTAGTTCATTTCGGAGACCTGCTCTTTACCTGTGTCTCTCCCAAGCCTGTCCATATTCAAGGTATCTTTATTCACAACTGTATACTGAAATTCCGTTACCAGGCAACAGAATTGGTAGCCCTGTGTGCCTCAGTTCCTGATGCAGTCTTCTCCCTTCTTGATTTGTATTCCTGAACCCATCTGGTCAGAATTAAAGCTGCCTTAAAATAATCACAGGCAGCACTGCCTCTCCTTGTACAAAAGTTTAGGATGTGGTTGGCAACACATTACAGGATATTTTGGAAATATTAACAAGATTCAAAGCTAAGCAGAAATAAATCTTTTGCTTTCTTTGTATTAATTCTGTTTGACAACCAGTTCCTAAAAATGACATGCAGACTCTACTGTATTTTGAATTTCTATTGTATTCTCGCAGCTTTGAACTACAGTCATGCAGCCAAGTGTTCAACACAATAGAAAAACCTAAAGAGATATCCCTGGAACCATTTCAAATTCCTTTTTTCTGATGCTTTTAATTTCTGGCATTTCCACAAAATGAAAAGTACTATGTTCCAGTGGATTTACAGATATTGCTGTTCTTCTGCCCAAGTTTTCGCTGGTTGCTATTCACTCAAATAGTAATGAGGTTAAGGGAGAGGAATTTGGAAACAAAACGTTACCTTCTCCCACTCTGTTTAGTGTTATTATAATGGTATGCCAACTTCCAAAAACTGAGAACTATTGCAGAGGCAACTACAGAGTAAAATTGAAGGTCATTGCCTCTTAGCAGCTCCCATGTTAGAGTTAGAACTACAGGTTTTATACAAAAAGCAGAAGAGACTCAATCCAGTCAACACGTAACTATCCCATTACACTGCAAAAGCCTGGTAATATTCCTAGGAAACTTCATGGGTTCCCCTTGCAGGATTAGTTCCCCTCATGTGAATGACTGTGAAAAATAGGAGTGAGGGAGGGAGCAGAAACAGCAGCAACAGCAGAGAACATGTGAGGCAGCAAAGGGCAGGTATATTGTACTCCACATGCACTATTAAATACCCATCAAAAGAAACATAATTTTTATGTTTAAAAGGTTTCCAATGATGCACTGTTAAACAGTTGATAATGGAAGAGAAAAAGCTTTCAACCCATTACTAATACAGCAAGATAGTCTAAACTAACACCTTATCAAAGACGTATTTATAAATAAACATATTTTATAGCATTCTAGTTTTCAAAAGTCTTTTGCAGCCATTGTACTACGTTAGCACTTAGTTTAGTTATATTGTTGCTCTCTACAAGTCTAAGGAAGAGTTTAATAGGTATTCTTGAAATTAAGCAGCAGAATCTCAAAATTTTACCTACAGGCATTTAAAAACAGTCCTAGGCAACACAGCATTTATTCTCAAATCTAACATTGACTCCACTATTCACTACACCAACATTAAACCCACTAAGCACTTCAGAAACATTATATTTAATTTTATTACATATCTTAGCATCTATCTTGGAATTCAGGAATTGGCTACAATTTTGCATAGATTAACAGCGCATATTTGCAAATCATTAATTTACTCTGTCCAAAATAGGAAGGAAACAATCCCCCAAAGATTCACCGTTACATGAACACATTTAGCATTTTTGTGCATGTTTTTATTTGTATTCACACAGAGGCAGTAGCAGCAGCCTTCAAAGGACCCACCTTCAATACTATTCATTCAAGTTGCTTAGGAACACTTCAACTTTAATAAAGCTCTTTCAGTACAGACCAGCGGACTATGACTGACAACTATGGGGCACATGGTTTCACAAGCAACAGCCAAGACAGAAGCACCTCTAGAAGATTTTCTGACAATCTAATAATTGAACTTTCAAGTATTTTGGCATTTCGTGCTGTGGGTCAAATTTGTGCAGTGTTACAACAGCGTGAGGGATTGACTCTGGCTGGATTCCAAGTGGTCACCAACACTGCTCTATTACTCCATTCCTCAACTGGAGAGGGGAGAGAAAATACAATGAAAGACTCATGGTCTGAGATAAGGGCATGGAGAGATCACTCACCAGGTACCATCATGGGCAAAACAGACTCAACTTAGAGAAATTAATTTATGACCAATCAAATCAGAGTGTGATAATGAGAAATAAAAGAAATCTATGAAACCTCTTCCTCCCACCCCTTCTTGCTTCCCAGGCTTCACTTGATTCCCAATTCTCTACCTCCTTTACCCCAGAGGTGCAGGAGTTCATCACACATTGGCTCTCCACAGGCTGCAGGAGCACAGCCTGCCTTGCCATGGACTGCACCACAGGCTGCAGAGAAATCTCAGCTCTGGCACCTGGAGCATCTCTTCCCCTCCATCACTTACCTTGGTGTCTGCAGGGCTTTTTCTCTCACTCATTCTCACCCCTCACTTCTCTGGCTGCAGTTGCTTCTGTGCAGGAACATTTCCCCCTTCTCAGTGCCTGTCCCACAGGTGCTACCACTGTCACCAACGGGCTCAGCCATGGTCAGCACTGGGTCTGTCCTGGGGCCACCTGGCATCAGCTCTGTCTGACATGGAAGCTTCTGGCAGCTCCTCACACCAGCTCCTCCTGTAGCCCTGCCCTGACCAGAACCTTCCACACAACCCAGCACATACAGAGCACCTGAAGAGTGACTCCATGGTGGCTATCCCAGTGGAATTATACAGGACAGCTGCCTTTCCAAAGGCGACTACAGCACAGTAACAGTGGCACAAAAAGCTGCTCAGCTGCGCTTGTTACTGTATTTTTCAATCTAAAGGGCAGAAACATAAGAGATCCATGAGCTGCCTCCATGACTGACAAGAAAAAGCCTGCACAGAGAGGAGGACAACACTGCATGCTGCTGCTTGAGCATCAGCAGGCCTGTTTTATTAGCATGCACATTAAGTTTTCCTCTAGAAATCTCAGAATCACTAAGGGTATGCAAAATTAATAGGAAAATGAATATTTAAAAGTACTAGAAAAACATGTCTCAGCATTCAGGGCTTGTCATAACCTAACCTCATGATGTAAAATGGTATGATCAAGCTAGCAAGGGACTAGAATCAAAATTACCCACTAAACTTTCCTGGGCAGCCTTAGAAGATTCTCTGAAGAGTGATTTAAATCCCCTCCATAACTTTATTAATTATCAGGAAGGTGATTTATTCAGATTGACACCTCAATGTAAATGCATATTTAACACATAAATCTATTGTATTTTAACTGAATTAGTTCAGATAACACTGAAAAACAGTAATGTTTTCAAGCTAGTAGTTTAACAGAAGGAACAAACTGGAATACTTTACCTAGATTAGCTCTATGTTATCTCCACCCTTCACACTGCTTCAAGGTCAAGATCACAGAGCTGAAGCTCTTCAAGTTTTGATTTAGTTAGTGCATCCAAACTCAATATGCTAAACCAAACTATTTTGCAAGTTAAAAACAGTTTCAAATTAGGAAACATTGTGTTGGATGAGCCTAAAATGGATTGCATCAGTTCAGAATGGGGGCTGTTTTAGTTTGTATGCTTATGTTTCCCAGAACACAAAAAAATAAAGAAAAATCACATTTTAAATGGCACTTAGGGCTTATTTAGGGATAATAGCTTGTAATAACTCCAGCTGCTCTTTTAAGTGCATATTCCATATCAAGATGTATAGTCAGGGATTTTGCTAAGGCGCAAGAAATCTAGTGAGCAGTGAGGGCACAAGTCCACTTTCTCAGTTTTGCAGTAGATGTACCCTGAGAACAAGTAGTTGTAAAATCCATGTTGTAGATCTTTCTCCCTTCTTGGAGTAGGAGAACTGGAAGTACAAGCAAACTAGACTTGCTGACAGCCACATGCCACTGATCAAGGGATGTCCCAGTTTCAAACTCAACAGGTAAGGCAATGCTGTGAAGTTTGCATGGGAAGTGCCAAGTGACCTTTGCACACCCAGCAGACAGGGGTGTCTGACCCTGGGCTTCACTGATGCATTTTGGTTTTCATGATCAGTTCACAATTTCTGTCATGTCAGACACTTTTGTGCTGTACAACAGTGCTGTTATTCAAAAAACTTGGGCTAAGCAAACCCTTAACACCATGCACAAGCATTCCTGGATGCAGCAAGCCAGCTCTCTGCAACTAGAAGTCTTCAAGGAGGCAGGTCTGAAGCACACAGGCCACAGAAATAAGCTGGCACCACTAGTCCCCTTCTGCCTGCCTTGTTCACTGAGGCCATGTACTTCTGCTTCTGTGGTCACCTTCTGCAGGGACAGGAGAGGTTATGGCTAAAGCAAGTCCCATTGTAGCAAGCTAACAGGTACCCATGATTTCTGAATTTAATATTATTCATCTAAACAAATCTGAAGTCCCATTAAATCTCATAAGTACTGATTACTTTAGCAACCTATTCCTGTGGTCTTAAATAGGCCCCTGCAAGTTCCTTGGGCCTATTTAATTTTCCATTTTAATGCCTTTTTCACAGGGTCCTGGCACTCTCCCCATAGCAAAATATTTCTGCTGTATATTCAATAGTATCTGCTTCTCAGCCTTTTCTACAAACCCCGACACCCTTTCTTCTGTTTGGGCCTCCTTCACAACTCTGCCATGCTGTACTTACTCAGCAAGTCTAGGATCTGATGCAATGTCTGCAGTGCAGAGCTTGAGCCAACGTACTGATTCTCAAGAAATTTGTTACAAATGCAATAGGACAACTACATGGTTCCTGAGTGTAGTTCACAACAAAATCCATAAACATTCATTCCCCAGTGTTTGTGTTCAGTCGTGTGTTCAGCTCACAAGAACTGACACAGGATGGTCTGACTGTACCCCAACTGCAAGTGCAAGGGTTAATGACAAACCATAAAAACCAAAACAAGCTTCAGTGAGACCAGAAGACTCCCTAGCCCAGCAGCTCTCCACCATTAAGTCTCCAGATCAAACAACAGTGAAAACCAGCTAAAGATAGCCCTACCTTCTACCCTTCAAAAGAGGGATCATCCCATCCTGCTGACCTGTGACAGGACACAGGACTGTACCATGCTTTCAGAGTAGAACACCATCACTTACCCACTTTAGGCTACCAGTGCTGGTCAGGTAATTCAGAAGCAGGTTCAGATAGCAATCATTTAAGGGGTTAATTTTTTCTGGAGTTTTTTAACATAATAACAAAAGTATTGGAGTTTAATGTATCCAACAGACAGGTTGAAGTTGAATGTCAGTAGTAGTTACAACAAGAGATCTCTCCCTGTTTATGCTTAGAAATTCCATTCACTCTCTTGCAGAATTATCAGTAATAGTACAGTGTGATGACCTCATTTACAGAGCCAAAATGACACATTTTGAGCTCACTTTCTCTCAGAAGAGCTGGAATTTGCAATATCAGCTCCAAGTCAACAAGTTCTTACACAATCAGAGCCCAGGAATAAAAATTTGGATTCCCACAACATATAGCCTGTGTAGCCATGTTGCTGATCTGCCTGTATAGCCACAGAAGCATCCCTCCCAAGTTCCCAAAGTTGCTTTCCCACCCAAGCCATTATTTAAACCTTAGAGACCAAGAGCCAAACTACAGCCCGATTATTTATTATTCTTTTTTGGCAGTACAAAGGCAGCTTTACAAAAATGGCCAGTAGTCACCACCAGTGAAATTTGTTACAACCTGATTCCCTGCAAATTGAAACCTGCAGGCAGGCATAAATTGTGAGACAAACTGCTCTTCCAAATCACTCAGTCAGCAAAGACAGATGTCTCACTACATCTTGAGCACATTCCAGTGTCACCCCATAATCGTGACTACTTGTTTCCAGAACATACCCAGGAATAAGAACCTTAAATTAGCTGGAAGTTCTGCCACTGCTGTCGCTGCTTAAACTGCTGAGAGTAAACCATTTGTCTTCATTTACAGGAAAAGTAGATGAGTATAGCAAACTGACGTGATACAGAGGGGACAAAGATGCAGTTCAGGACTGCTGACCAGTTAAGGAATAGTCTGTTCATTTAAAGTAAGCATTTAGAGAAGTATTTTTGGTGTATCATGTTCTTTGTCAAGTGGAACTGCCCGTTTCCCTCTCCCCCACCAAAGCAGTGGAGTGTTGGTAGAAAAGGGGAGCCACGTAAGACTTGGTAATTGATGACATTTTGCAAGAAAATTCAGACTTCTGATCCATAAACCAGAATGTGAGGTGTGTAACTTAGTCCTTCAGCTGAGAAACTTCATAGAGGTATGCACCAAGCATCTTCACCCCCTGGATGTAGTTATACCTGCAAAGAAGACAGTTTCTTTTAGTGGTGTCTTCACTGAGCTGTATTTCTAGCAGATGTTCTATTTGCAAAGCCCACACATTAGTCCTATGCACATGACAAACTCTAGAGAAATTGCTGCTGCAGGCAACAGGCACTACTCCCCAAACCCCTACATCTTTCCCTGGCATGACAGAAACACCACCCTTGGGGAAGACAGTAGCCAAGCTTAGAGACCAAAGTATAAGACCTGCTTTTGGTTTCAAGTGTATCCATCTAGAAATCAAGATTTTGGCTACAAACTAGTTACCCAACCAGTCATTCTCGGCTGGGGAAGATGGCACTTTGCCATCCAGAGAATCAAACAAAAGACAGACCTCAGTTCATTGTGTTTTTCATAAAACATGCCAAGGCACCCCACCACAGGAATAGATCTTCTCTTACCTATTTAGTTTTTCATTTTGAGAGTGAGCACCATCATCTGCAGCCCCAACAGGAAGCAGCATGACATTCTTGCCCGTGGCTTCTTGGAAAGTAAGGGTAACAGGAATGCTTCCTCCCTCCCTCGTCAGGTCTGGTTCAACTCCAAAAACTAGAAAAGTGATACTCTAGTCAGTTTGAAGTCTGTATCTTTTTCCAGAAACCCTCACTTAAGCTATCATGTACCCATCTGTACCAAGTGCTGGCTAAATCTGTAAGACTGCAAAGGCCACAAAACAGTGGAGCTTCTCTCCACAGATGTTGCACTGGGGTATTGTCACTGTCAGTTCAGTTACACACCAACACTTCATCTGAAGGCCTGTCTGTACTCCAACACAAGTCAGTGTTGCTCTACCTGCCCAATACAATCTAGTAAAACTGATTAAGAGGGGTGCTGTGATGAACAAACTTCATCAAATTTGGCTTAGCAGGTGATCTGAACTGACGGTCTCATCCATATTCAAAAGGAACACCACACCAACAAACTTGTCCCAGAGCAGTAGAAATGGATTTGATATCCAGTATCCTTCATTCTGTACCTCAGATTTCAGTTTAAAGGTTGCACATGACACGCCTCCTCACTTAGTGAGCCAAAGTTATTAGATATGAGTGCAGAATACTAAATAGTCAGCAAACATGACCTCCTCAGTATTTCTTGAGGTGCTGGAACAAGAGATTTTTAATCCCATCAATGCCAAGTGAAAAACCCACTTACCTGTCTTCATGGCCCTCCTACCAGCCATGTAGTGGGGGTGGTTGAAGTCTGACACCCAGGGTTTTCCACCATGGCCTAAGTACACTTTGAATTTGTTGGGACTCCGCAGCTCTGCAAACTTTTTGTTCAAGTAGTCTTCAACCTGGAAGAAAGATTGAATGATCTTATCAACTGTTAGCATTTGTATGAGCACTGGCAAAGTTCATATTCTAAAAGCATCTTAGGGACTTGCAGGTCACTACAACTGTGCAGCAGTACTTTTCCTATTGCTCTTATTTCATAATAGTCCAACAATTCTCTGCTCTGGTCAGAATATCTTCTTTAGGCAAATTAACAGTATATTGTACAGCAATTAGCCAGTATGTCAAACACTGCTGCTTTTGAATATATTCCTGGCAGTCCAAGTGCCCTACAATTAGGTTAGCATTTACTCCTAAGCCCTTTTGAGTTTAGAGAAACTGGGTAATCAGACCAGTACAGTCCACTGGGGCACCAACACAGTTAATCTGTAACTTGTAACACAGGTTACTTGATAACCCTCAGTTATCTCATGTTGAGGTGCAGTACAGGGAAGACAGTAGGAAAGCAAATGAACAGAACTGCTTTAGAAAACAGAAAAACTCTTCACCCAAGGCAAGGTGAACACAAGTTTAGAGACATTTGTTTAGATAGCAGCAATCCATGTCAACATACATTCTTTGTGACTTCTTCAGGAGTCATGTTTGGCACAAGCCTGATTGAGAACTTGCCAATCACTTTCCTAGGAATCACAGTCTTGGCACCAGAGGCTGAGAAGGCTCCTTCAATTCCATGGAGAGACAAGGAAGGGTATCTCCACCTGTGCATAAGGATCTCTCTCTGCAGAAGCAAAGAGAAAGATGCAAGGTCACATGAAATTCGACAGAGTTCCCTAAACTAATGATTTCTTCAATCTAATAAAGAATTTGCAAGAAATAGTGCTTTTTTCCATGCAGAAATGCAGCTCATTGAAGACCACTCAGAAGCTGTTACTCCCATTAAGCACACATTTTGATAACACAGCTGCGTTCTCGGCACCTTAGGAGACTCAGCAGTTCTAGTTTGGCTCTCTCCTAGCTCTGTGGAACTTATGGGACATGCCCAGTCTGCTTCTCATAAGGACACAAGCACCATTTATAAGGTGCTCAAGCACAGTTTGTAGGGAACATTGAAAGCTTAAATTCCCACTGCCTCAGGACAGGCAGGTGCCTTCATCACCAAGACACTGCTTAAGTTCATATTTTCTAAAAGCCTCACCACTGCTCAGATTGAGGCTTACAGTGTATTTTTCTTTATATCATCAGCTGTATTAAAAAGCCTGAACTCCAGATTGATTAAACTGACCACCACTGCCTTCTGGGTAAACTTCCTGCATTTCCTCTGTTACCTTGGACACAGCTGTTCAATACACTGAATCCTGAATCCAGTGCAGTTGTTGAGTTGCCCTGAGCAGACACAGGTACAGTGTCTCCAGCATGAACTTCACTGCAGAAATGCAAGAGACTGAAATTGTGTCCTTTGTGTTACAAGTTTGTTTTTTTCCCAGGTACAACCTGCCTCCAATCTTCTCTCAAAGCAAATGTAGCTGTCACAGTTCAAATCTCTCAAGCACGTTTGCTTCTCATCTGGAAGTCACAGCCCTCTCTCCCTAGCCCTAAAGCCTTTCCTGCATGTATGCAGCTTAGAAGTCCCTTAGCTGGAATTTCAGTTGAGCCAAGACTGAACAGCTTCAGTTCAGTATCACAAAGAACATCTTGCCAGCTCCTCCTTATATCCAAGCTATAATTCATCCATTACTTTAAAGGACAAGGCTAAGCAAGGAAGCCTATGTGCTCCCAGTTGATATAAACCTGAGCATGTAAAGACAAGGCTGAGGATATAAATTGTTACTTACACCTATTTGAGTTAAGTTTGAAGTCTCCTGACAGTACTAGGATAGAATACAGACCTGCACATGTAAACTTGCCTTTTCCAACACCTGTGTCTGCTTTTTATGACAGGAGATATATTTACATCTAGGGTTTTAAAATTAGTATGTTATACCTGTACTTTGTAAGACTCAATGCCATTAAAAGCATTCATTTGGAGAGCTCCCAGGATGAAGATTTAACTTTAGACATGAGTTTGAGCTTGAGATTGTTCAAAGACTTCAGCTGCCTAGCTCATGATTACAAAACCTCCTTTCCAGGTCTAGGAACATGTTCAGCATGTCAGCCTTGAATTCAGCACAGCTCGGATTCACGCTCTTTTCTCACCTAAGGAGCAACCATCTTTGAGCAACTACTTTATTTCTGATAAGGCACTGACCTTCCTACAGATGTAGAAAATCAGATGTTTTGTGTAGATTGTCATCTGGCCTCTGGCAAGCTGCCAACATCTTTATCTAGCATTAAGAGAACAGCACTAAAGCTCTGTACAGGTTTCAAATACTATTTATATAAAGTAAGGAGCAAATTTAGAGTTGTCAAGACTGCTTGAGTTATACATGGGATAACCTGGGTTAGGTTTTCAAGCACCTAACACTAGCAGTTCCCCTGCAAAGTGTTAAGTATGCAGCCAACCATACAGTAAGCAAAATTATCTTCAAGGCATTCTCACCATTTTGAAGACATCAGATGAATCCTCTGCCTAATAAATTGCTTAGTAACTACACTCACACACATCCACAGAAGCTTGTTTCTGTCTCTGGCTGATACAGACAGCTTGATCTAGACAGGGTAGAGGAGGAGTGCAGCACACCTTTGCATCATGCAGAAGTCTTGTTGCTCCTACATCTTTTGCATATTCTGTCAGGTCAAAATCAATCTTCTCATATAATGCCAGCTCCTCATCAGTTACAGGTGCCACTGCTTCATTAACACCTGGGATGAGAATTTTCCCTTTCTTATCTACAAGAGAACCTGTAAACAAGAAGCACCTCATATCAGTATTCAATCAGAAAATACAAGATGTCACTGCTGGGAACACTTTCCTTGGGAAACAGAAGTCTTGGCCTTCTGAAAACTCTATAAAAGCAATGAAATTCTGACTTCTATTTCCCAGAGCATGCACCACTGAGCATGGAGGACACTTAAAAGAATGTGTCTGTATCCAAAATGTGCATTTGCTTGCTACTGTACTTAATTCTATTGCTACACTTCACTGGCTGACTGAAGGTGTAGGACTCCCAAAGAGTTCAATACCCACAGCAGAATTTGAGAAGACAGCTGATTTAATTAACATGCAAATTTACAGCAAGGTTTTAGGGAAGGCTAGGAGTAGATAGACAACTTCTTGGCAAGACCTTCACCATATTTCTGTATCTAAGGCATTCATTAGCTTTGCATACCTGGCAAGCACCAGTTCACTGATCACTGCTTTGCCACTTCAAACAGTCCTTAGCGACTCCCTCACTGCAAACTCAGTCATGCTTGTATGGTTCTTGCTCCCATTTTAAATGCATTCAGTGTTTTCTGTGTTTTCTTACCCATTAGAGCAATGAGATCTGTCATGGCTTCATGTACTGAACCACCATAAACTCCAGAGTGAAGGTCTTTGTCACAACATTCCACCTGATTGAAGTGAATGAAGATTCAGGTCAATTTTAGCATGGAGATACTGCCACGGAGGGAGGAGACTAGAACAGCCAAAGCTCAGCTAGAACTTGATCTGGCCAAGGGTCAAGGAGTATCCCCATAATTCATTGAAAGCACAGGGTAGTGTAGTGTCACGGCATGAGAAAAAGGCAGAGGTATTTAATGTCATCTTGGCCTCGGTCTTCAGTATCAAGATGAGTTATCCTTGGTATGCCCAGCTCCCTGAGCTGGAAGTTGGTGATGGGGAGATGAGGGAAGCCCATAATCCATGAGCAGATGGTTAGTGACCTGCTATGTCAATTAGCCACCCACAAGTCTATGAGCCCAGATGGGATTCCCCCCAAAGTATTGAGGGAACTGGTAAAAGAATTTGTCAAACCTTTCTCAGTCATCTATCAGCAATTCTGGTTAACTGGAGACCTTCCAGCTGACTGGAAAAGCACAAATGTGACACCCATCTATCAGAAGGGTGTATGTGGATGAAGATAGCTATGCTATGAGACAATCCTTCAGTGAAGGTGCTGGCTTACCTTACCTATCGCACCTACCCAAGTATCAGATAGGATAGCAAGAGAAGGATGTTTAGAGAATTAGGAAAAACCATTCCACAAAAGTAGTCAGTTTCATCTTTTCTGAAAAAAAGCTACTGGCATGAAAAGGCTTGCATCACCACTCTTCTGCAGTGGAAAATTCAGTTTAATAATACTGGATTTGCAGTGTGTTTCAGCACTTACCTCTATGAAGTAGTAGCAAATACCTCTCAAACCGTAAGTGATACAAGGCTTCTTCTTGCCTAGCCAGTAGTTGTCAGAAATGCAAACATAATCCACATCTTTAAAGAAAGCATCTCGCTGAGCAAAAATCAGTTCATCAAGGCCTTCAGATCCTGATTCTTCCATACCCTCTAGGCAAAACCTAATATTTACTGGAAACTCCTTTGAAATGAAACACAAGAACAAATTAAGCATCTGAAAACACTTGACTCCTTCAGTAATGAGTAATTTTCATCTGTCACATTGAAAGCAGAAAAGTGGACATGGCTAAAATAGTTCCATGACAGTGGAATTTGTTAATTATACACAAAATGGTTTAAATTTTGGATTCTGCTTATGTGTAGGGCACTTACACCACCCTTCATTTGGTGGAATCCAAATTCTTGAAAAAAAGTTATAAAAACTTGTCCCCTAACCTGTTAAGCATGGGAACACAGCAGAAATCTGTAGCCAAGGTAAGCCACCAGACTAGGAAAACTAATGTAAACCACAGGAACTGCATGCTACAGTAGGAACAGAGATACCCTGTTTATCCAGTCTAGCATATTCTATATACCTAGACAGCAACTGGAAACTGGTTATTCCTCTCAAAAGCGATAGGAACTTGTCTTGCAGGATAAAGCCAACACCCTGAGCTATTTCTGATTGCACATTTTCTTTAACAGAAAAAAGCAAAGCTCCCAGTTTTAATGTTAGAAAGTTGACCTCCTCTTAGAGCTCAGAGAAAGTGAGACATTAAGCTTTGATAAAGGCCAAAGTAATTTGACATCCTTACATGACAGTGACCACATTTGCTTATTCCTCCTGCTCCCCATGCTTGCATATGTATTTTCCTTCCTACATATTTCATTAAAGGAAAATTGTTAGAAGTGCAACCTAAGCATCTATAAGACTAACTTGTCAGCAAATCAACCTTTCCCTACTAGGAAATCAGGGAATTTACAAGACTATTGCATCATTCCTCCAATCAGCAGAATAAGCAGGCTTCTCTCACAAGTGTTTGTGGCTTGGATAACATTTATTGCTAGATTCAGCTGTGTGTGAAAAAGCAGAGTATGTTTTGGGCACATACCTGGTTAGTTTGTTGATAAGCTTCCAAGGCATTCAGCCAGGCAAGCACTGGACCTTTGTCATCTGTTGATCCTCTCCCATACAACTTTCCTGTAGAAACAAGATACAAATTAACCAGTAAGAAAAAAAATAGTATGAAGTTTCATCTCTTGCATAGAGGAGAACACTTTTTTATGGATAACTTTTTTAAGCCTACTTATATAAAAAACTTTCAATTTTGATTCATAAGTAGCAGTTTTACATCCTGCTTCACACACCCTTTCAAGTGGGATAGGTACAGGACTGCAATATCTCTTCCACTCACAGGGCTACCCCACCTCTTCCCCCAGCTGCTCCCTCAATAGGAGTTTATTATATGTCAAGAAAAGACATGGCTGCCTTATTCTTTACAAGAATATAATTTTCTACAAACACCTAAGTATATAGAGACAAGTTTTCTGCTTTTAACAAATATACCAAGTATTATCTTCAGTTCAATAATTCTTTGTTTGAAGAGTAAAACTTCAGTAGCTAGTGACAAATCACTTCTCTGAATTCTCCAGACAAAAGTGGATCTCCCTAGAAAGGAATTTAGTCAAAGACAATATTCACAGGCCATAGGGAATTCCTAGAAAATGTAGCATATGGGATCACAGCAGAGACAGTTATCAGTGCAACTCATAGCTGTGGCTACAACCCCTCAGCACTCCATGTAACCAGTGACAGAACAGGCCAGACAGCTTGCAAAGGTAAAGAGCCATTGGGGAACGTCTCCTGCATGGCCAGGCTGCAGAGACAAGCCACAAGTCTAGGTCTTGCTAGCAGATGAGATAATGCAGTTCAGTAACTTGGACTCTGCTGCCTATGACTAAGTGCCTAAGCAGAAGTACCAGTTAGCACAGATACTCCTTTTCCTGGCAATCACTAATGCTGATGCAACATGAGTGGTTAATGTCCTTCTATTGATACGACCTTTAACACTGAGAAAGTGAAACAAAGAAGAAGCTCTTGGTAGCACCAGTTTTTAATAGAAAAGGAACTTTTAGTCTTCTTGACTGCTGGCAGTGTTGTTTCAACAGGAGATACTGCACCATTTCTTCATCCCCGTTTGTGGGAGAGGGACAAATTTTGGGGCACTACCTCTGCAAAAGAGCCTCTGTAGTACTCATAGTAGAGCAGTTAAACACAAGGCAAGCCAGAGAGGCTGCTGTGCCACTCCTGTCTCCAGGCATAAAGAAGTTGTGTTATGTATTTTTTCTCAGTAATGCCTCAAAATTCCTGCAGTCTGACATGACCTTACAGGCTTCAAGCTGTGAACAAGAAATTAGTTCTAAAAAGCTCTCTGGCAACAAGCTGGCAGCATGGAAGGCAGCAGTTAAGATTGTGCTGTAGCTACAAAGAAGAAAACATGCAAATTACAGCCTAGACTATCAGAAAAGGAAACAATCCCAAGGGTAGCTTAGATTTTGCAGCTTGACCTTACCATTTCGCCACCCGCACATTTTCACCTCAACAGTAAATAAGCACCCATACCAGTTCTTACTCTCCTTCCCCCTTTCAATCAGTGGCACAGCTTTGGAACAACTGAGGAATACCATCCTTGTTACAGAAGTGTTCATCAGTCTGTGAAGTCCACTGCTCTTACCATCTCTTTCTACCAGTGTGAAGGGCTCGCTATCCCAGCCATCCTCTAGTGCTGCTGGCTGAACATCCAGGTGCCCATATACACACACTGTCTTTTTGTGTGGATCTGTGCCCAGTGTTCCCAGAACAATTGGTGGGAGGGGAATCTCTGATCCATCAGGCAGCTATAAATAGGAAGGCAGAAGTTGTATCAAAATGTGGAATGTCAGGAGTTTTAATCAGATACATGAATCACTTTAATACTATGGAGGTTATAAGAGTAGAAGCACAGACAGCTAAACAAAACTAATCTACTTGATCTGATTGCCAGAAGCAGGGTGCCAAAGAAAGCCTGATGGCACCATGCCAGTTAGTTTCCTGACAAGTCCCAGTAACAATCAAAACATTCCAGGCCACTTAGAACTGTTAGCTTTAAACAACTAATCCTACATTAGATTTTAGCAGAGCAAGCTGACTGCATGCCAAACTGCTATATCTAATGCTGACCTAAGCCTAAGTGATAAACTCCATTCAATATTGCATTCTGTGTTGCTTGTCACTGCACTTTCATCCTGTCCACAGCATAACTTTCTGGACAAAAAGTTCCTGGCAGTAGTAAGGCTGGGTGTAACGTGCCTACACCCAAATAAGATCAGCAAAACAGACCTATTTCTCTGTACCAGCCTACATTGTTACATTAAGGGCAGGGTAGTGCTGATAAACTCAGTTCAGGAGTTCAAGAGGTGAATTTGGCTTAATCCCTTAGAATAAGCAATTATCACATGCTATTCCCAGAAGTCAGCAAGTATTTCCTTTCCAGTGAACATGTACTTCTACACACTGTGCAGCAGATCAAGATCAGCTTTGACTTTTTGCTTATATGGGTCCCAAGCTCCATTTTTTTGTCAACAGGTTACATGGTCCTTGGCCAGCTGCAGCTCTACATAACTAAAGCACTACTGCAAGAGTTTACAGTAATCAATACACAACAAATTGCTGTGCAGCAGTAAAGCAACTTTGATCTGACAAGTTCAGTTGCTTTACAATGTCTCTCAGATATAGCAGCAACACATAATACACTGAGACTAGTTCTTTCTACACTTAATAAAAAACTGAACACTGAAGGTAACCCTTGCAGATGGACTGAAGTTACCTAATAAAAATATTACATATAAAACTCTAAAATCAGTTCTTGCTACCAAAAAGTTACAGTGATGAAAAGAACAACTTTGTCTCTGAATTAATTGAAATGCTTTTTCTGGGGTTTTAGGCTGTAGGTAGCAGAGCTAGAATTAACCTACAGATTCCCTTCAAAGGCAGCTGTTTTCCTGCGGGAACCTGTAGCTACAAACAAGTGTTACCCCATTGCTCAAAGCAAGAACCACTCAGGAGGTTCCCATAAACACAGATTTCACTCAGCAATCTTTCACACTAGTTCCAAGGACAATCTCCTAAAACGAGTAAACATTCCAGTACAAGGTTTTTAATGCCACTATCCAAATCCTAGTCTAACAATTTTGGTATGGGTCTTACTCTGAGGCAGGTAGTGGCACTTCAAAGGAGAAGCATCTCAAGTGGCTATTTCCCTAGGATGAGATTATCATTCTCATAAGCACATACATTTCTCAGGGAAAAAAAAAAAAGCATAGCTAAAAATGAGGAAGGCAGTCCTTTTAATGATACTTTTGTATCTAGTAAAGGGCAACGCAATTCTGTGACAAATGTAACACTTCTTAAAGAGTCCCAAAGTCTTTTGGCAGACTTACTGAAACTTCAGTCAGTATCTTTAATAGTCTCTGGGTCTAAGGACCAATAACAGCCTGTTGTTTAAAATGTCTAACACTTTTGTTTGCAGGTGCTCTATTCATGTTCAGTTCAAAAAGTATTTAAAACACATTTAATACAGTCCAAGATTTAAGTCAGCATCCTTAATTGGGTCCCAAGGTTTACTCTAAAGGAATGTTTTTAGCAGAAGGTTCAGACTGTGAGGCAGGAAAGACATTATCCAACACCCCAACAGGCCTTTCTAGGCCACTGCCCACAGGACCTTTGTGTGATGATTCTGACCCAGAAGTCCATCAGACACCAAGGAATTAGTGACCCACAAAGACAACCTGAGCACCCCAAAGCCTGTGCTATACTATGCTGCACAAACAGCTTCACCTTCCTGCCTGTATTGTGCTGTGCATATCCCTGGAATGCAGGATAAACTGAGCCACTTGACTGTGACCTGAGGGCAGCTCCCACTGTGCACTGGAGATTACATCACCTGCATGTCCTTGACTTAATCTAAAAGTGCATCAGGAAATTCTCACACAAAATCCCTTTTGTCAGTGGAACTGACCAGTCTGAATAAACAAAATGGGAAAACACTTCCATGCATGGGATCTGCACAGTATGCTGGATGCTGGTTGGATGTTTGCTAGATGCTGCACAGCTTGGAGGTGCCAGTATCTGCAGGGATATAAGAGTATCCATACTATCCTCTTTCTTTATAGTGATAAGTCCAATAAGCAGCCTTTTAATGAAGTCTAGGTCTTCCATACTGGGAACATAAGAAACCAGCACTTTCTCATGCAAAACACCTTGTCTTCTAAAGAGATTTTTTCCTACTAAGCTGACACGGAGCTGCTCACGTACCTTTTGCTTCCCAATATCCACAAGTTTGGTGGTGCCTCCCAGTCGCTCAATCTCCTTGGCAGCAACCTCCATCATGCGCTTGATTTCACCCCTCTTCTCTGGCCATGCTGACACGCTCTGGATTGCCACCCACTCTGCCAGGCGCTGGAGAGATGGAAGAGCTACAGCTTCTACTAACAACAGGCACCAGGCAAATGCCACACACCTTGTAGTGCAACAAACCCTGGTTTAGGCCAAGCTCAAGTTGAGGCAAATCAGCTCTGTCCTCTGCTCAGAGAAGAACTTTTAACTATCAGTATTACTCCCAAGGGTCTCTGAAACCTCACTCTCCTACAGCTGTCCGTGCTGTGCAGCACAGTCTACAGACACATCAAGTAAGCTTAAGAGCATGACAGATTGTGCTTATTATGCCTTTTTAGTTGCCTTTAAGTATCCAGAACCACCTAAAGTCCTTCAGGCCTCTCAAAAAGGCCACTTTAGCTTTTTCTCCCCATGTGAGTTCAGCAAGAACTGGCAGAAATCAAGCTGAACACTTGGCATAGTTCATGCCTGAGTTCACACTGCTGTACCACTGATTCCTTCATGGGTAAAAGGGATTACAATACAACCTGTAACTAAATAGCAAGTCAAGCAGCAAAGTACCTCTTTGGAGAGGGCAACCTCTCAGTCTCCCAGCATAAATTCTTTTATACAAGAAGGCTTTGTTCCAGCCTCATTTATAATATATTTCATCTCCCATCTCCAAAGGGGGATAACCATAAACCTAGTTTGGCATTCAGAAGCCAGTGGCAGCTTCCTGTACCTCCAAAAAGGTCACCACTAGCACTATACAGTAACAGATCATTTCCTAATAAAGTTAGAAAATAAATAATTTTCAATAAATCAAATAATAATGAATAATTTCCTAATAAATTTACCATGGACATTACAGTTTTTGATTAGAACTATGCCTAANGCAACCTCTCAGTCTCCCAGCATAAATTCTTTTATACAAGAAGGCTTTGTTCCAGCCTCATTTATAATATATTTCATCTCCCATCTCCAAAGGGAGATAACCATAAACCTAGTTTGGCATTCAGAAGCCAGTGGCAGCTTCCTGTACCTCTAAATAGGTCACCACTAGCACTATACAGTAATAGATAATTTCCTAATAAATTTAGGAAATAAATAATTTATAATAAATCAAATAATAATTAATAATTTCCTAATAAAATTACCACAGACATTAAGGTTTTTGATTAGAACTATGCCTAAATTTAAGAAAGTTTTCTGGCTTGACTCAAATCCCTCACGCTTGCTTCCTGCTCTCCCCTCTCTCCCATTACTTGACATTATTACTGGGCATATCATATAAATATAAACTTGAAGCTGACCACCTAACTTCTAATATCCCATAGCTGCCCATGCTGCAGGACAAAACTCAAAAAACCTTACCTGAACATAGAGGTCCTGGTGCTCATCAATGTATTTAAAGAGGGTTTCAAGAGCAGACATTTTTTGGACTAGTTTTCAGAACAGCGTTGCTGAAGATTCTGTGACAGAAAAATAATTTAGGTTACAGGTTTAAGAAGTGACAGTCAGTAATCAAGAGCCACAGGAGACTTTCACCTTCCAGTGGCTAATGCCACACACCAAGCTGTACTAATATAAAACTTGAGGCCTCTCACTTTCATGAAATCACCACAGTGAAGTGGCTAAGCAAAAGCATATTTAAATTTCAATACCACCCTTTCTGCCTCTCCCCTCAAAATAACTTTCAAAGTTAAACTGAGGTGTCTTGTCTCTAGAGATACTTCAATGAAATCATACACTTCATTTTACTGCAGACTTATAGGCAAAGTGTTACCCAAGTAAAATGCAACTTCAAAGAGTAGATTTCATTTGAGTTCAACTAATAGCATGCCACAGACTTGAATGCTGGTAGCCAGATCCAAGAAAGCACCACACTTTGTGCCCTGCAGTGGAGATTAAAAGCAGGCAGCTGGAGAACTGTGCTTTCTTCAGCCTTAAGTCTCAGCCTGCCACTCAGATTTCACAAATAAGGTCAGAATGAAACCATGGGAACAGAGGCCAGCCCCAGCCAGCCATGAGCAAGTGGTCAGTGACTACTTCAGTCTTCCTTCTTTTGTTTTTTCTTCAACTTTCGTTTTTACTTCAACTTCCTTCTTTTGTTTTTACTTCAACTGAAGTTCACATGAGGAAAGCCAAGACCTCTCCCCTTTCGAGTTTTCTGTCTTCCTAACCAGTCTGAAATCAATACTGAAAAGAAATACCATCCACTAAAGCAACAAAGCAAACAAGTTTAAGCTTAACTCTGCAGTTAGAACTAAATATACAGCACCTCATCCGAGCCAGGAAAATAATGAGCTTTACAAATCCGAAAATGACTAAGGTTGAAAGGGACCACAGGAGGGACCAGCTGGTCTAAGATGTGGCCCTACAGCACATTACTAGCGTCCAGGAACCTTTTGAGCAACTCCCAAGAAGGAGGCTCCCTGAAGTGAGCCTCTGGAATCCAAGTGCCTGGACTAGCAGGAAAAGCTCCAGTGTCCATGTAGTAGAGAAGCATGTTCAGCAGCTCCAGCCACTGTGATTCAGTTTTTTGATGAGGCAGCTTCATGCCAGATCCTTTAAGCCTTTCTTCTGTTTCTACATGGTAGTCACAAGACAGTTGTTAAAACATCTGACTGTTTTGTATTAGGATTTCTTGAGCAGCTGACTACTTTACGTATGTGAAAGAAATCCTTTCCAAATGCAGGTTGTCCCGTACTATATACTGCAATACAAGCACCACCCCAAATTTTCTTTCAAGCAAGGTTGTACTTGCACAGATACTGGTGTTTGACAAACAAAAATCCTTTCCTTCACCAGAGATAGCACCTATTTACTTTAAAGTATCCATCAAGTTTAAATTTGGATAACTAGTTTTAAACACCAATTAGAACAACCACAAATCACTAGACAGGTAAGCAATTCACTTCAATAGTCATGAAAAGCAAAAACTGAACACCTTCAGAAGGACTACGTGGACATAACCAAGTTAAAGCAATGCTTCTCACCGAAGCTGGGGTTCCCTAATGAAGCCACCCTCCTCACATCCACTTAGAGCTCAGGCAGGATTCCTGTGGAGCTTTTCAGGAAACCAGCACACAGGCATCAGCCCAGGGCATCTGACCCTGCCCTTCACTCAACCGTGCTCTATAGCAACCTCAGGGCTCCAGCTTCACACACAGACACAAAATACATCTCACATGGAGGCTGACATTCTGTCCAACACAAACAAGATCTGAACTACTTCTTAAGTCAGGGACTACTTTAAATATCACCTTAACCATAGTTAAATAGTTCTGAAATCACAAGGGCATTGAATCACACAAGTCACACTGAAGTGCTGCAAAGAAGCCTGCTCCAGAAAGCTTCAAGCTACAAAGAGTAAGTATTGGTTACCACACAGCAAAAGGCTGGATGTTACTTCTCCCTTCCTATTCAAAATCAGGGTTTGAACTTCCTGTCAGTCCGTCAGAATAGAGTTGAATCCTTCCTACGTATGTAGAAGAGGCTCCACAGTTTTACCTTTTCACAGAACTATAGAAGTTGCACCTTGAAATAAGGTAAGCCAAGGGACGATTACCACTGCCCTCCTTATCCACAAACAACATCAGTATCCCAGAGGAGAGCACTGAACCATTGCGCGCTATAGCCACCATTGAGCCCCATGCTCACGTCGCAGGCTCAGCACTTCGGGCCGAGGTTGACTTAAAGGCCAAGCGTGGGACTTCACAGGGTTTTGCAGCGCCGGGACGAGCCCGCCGCAGCCGCGCAGGTCGGTGACAGCCTCGGGACGGGAGGGAAGGAGGCAGCGCAAGGCGGGCTTCCTAAGGACAGCGCGGGGGGAAGACTCACGGGAAGAGAGAGCGACAGCGAGGAAGGGGACAGGAGCGGAGGAGCAGGAGCAGCTTCTCTCCGGGGAGACCCACGGTGCCGCCGCGCCCCAAGGCCGAACAGACGCTCCCCACCGGGGAACACAGAACAAGGCCCGGCTCGCGGGCGGCGCCGCGCACCCGG
>VYXD01009492.1:59311-70207 GCA_013397195.1 Hylia prasina
GGGATGGGATGGGATGGGATGGGACGGGACGGGACGGGACGGGATGGGATGGGATGGGATGGACCCTGGCTGGCTGCCAGGCTTTGCCCTGGCAGGTCCCTATGGGGAGTTCCTGCCACTCCTGGTAGCCCAGCCCCTGACACCAGGACAGCTGGCACTGTTCTGTGTTGGTGGGAGAACAGATGACAAAATGTATCTCAAGTGGACAAACAGAACTTAGAAACTGGAGTTAAGTTTCTACTTACATTTATGTTAGGAAAAATCTTGCCTGGAAACAACAGGGAAAAAAAGATTAAAAAAATAAAAAAGGAAAGAGAAGCTGATTCTAAAAAGCAGTTTGTTGCATTTATGAAGGGTATTAAGCGACATGATGGTTTCTGACCTATTTTATTCTTATGTTCCTACATGGAAGTAATTTTTTGGTACTTTTTTCCCACATCCTTAAAAAAATTCACAAACCAAAATAAGAATCAAGGACATGAATTGACAAAAGAAAGGCATTAAAGAAGCATTTGTTGTATAGCAAATATGGTGTACTGTGTCATTACAGTTTTCCGCAAGCCTGTATTGATCTAAATCCACAAAGGATTATGTAAAGAACAAACACAAAAACCAGAGTAACTTACCTGAGGGAAAGCAACAACTCTTTTTGAAAGATAATAGGTCCACTTATCAGCTTTGAGAGCCTTGTAAATTGTCTTTATGGAAACACAGTTTTGTTTTACAAGGCTGTTAACTCAGAGGTGAAAATAATGTATGCATACATAAAAATCCTTTGGGAATAGAGGAGAATGGAGGGGTGGGAAAAGACACATTTATGAGAAATGGTTTAGGGACAGGGAATGACAAAGCAAGGTACTTTATAAAGAAGATATAAGGATGCTCAGCATTCTCTTGTCCTGACAGAGATATCTAAACATCTAAGCTGCTCTGCTTCTTTTTTTAATATGTTGTCTTTGAAATAGTTCTGTTCTAAAGATATAATTTGTAGGCACTTGTGCCATTGCTTTTAATCACAGGGATGTAGCATGAATGAGTCAGCTGAAGCAGTAGCAGCAGAGTTAGTGAGGAGCCTGAAACATTAGCACTGGTCTGGGAGAGGACAACTGTATGAATCAGCTTTTTGGATGGCTGTGGACTGAGAGCTATAGGGCTGTGGGAGACCAGCAGAAACACCATTAATAGTGTGGCTGTTCTTTCTGAAAAATCCCATGTGAAATTATGAAAGGCAACAGAAAATTTCTATGGATACTATGGTACACATGCAAAATCTCACTCTAACTTCTTTTGAAATTAATTTCAAGTGGCGGTCATGTCCCTATTTGCAGGTGTTTGCCATCTAAAAATTTCACATTTCTCAATTTTTGTCTTTTCTCTTACATGAGACAAAGTCACAACATCTACTTTAGTGCACTTCTGAGCATCATAGAAAGCTGAAATTAGTTGTCGTCAGCCTCTTTATTGTATCTCACTATTTCCTGCTCTGTCTTCCCCTTTGCTCTTTATTTTGTAAGTTTCTGCTTAGGTGACCCAGAAGCCCAACTTTCTAAACATTGGTTGCTCACGCTACATTAGGTAAACTGCTAGACTGAAAGAGAATATTGTAAATAGGGATGTGCAGAACAGTGCAGCTTTGTTGGATTTCTTTGCTTTGCTGCAAACAATAGTATTTGAGCTAGTGACAGCAAATTTAAAGAAGGATGTTTAAGGAAATCCTCACTGGTTGCTTTAATCCCTTCTAAACTCTGTCCTATTTATATCAACTAATGTGCACGTGTCTATGTGACTCCATTAATATTGCTTACTTAGAGTACATCCACTTCTGCTGGGTTTGATTTTGTTGACTAAAGGTGAACAGAGCTGCTTATCCCTGGAAATTGCATTGCCACTGGCATTCCAGCAACGTTAGCCTCACCTATTACCCCTGGCTTTTCAAAACCAGGTGGCCTCAAAGCCCAAATTCATTTAGAGAAATAACATTAAACCAAAAGAAATCAAAGTATCATTTACCATCCAGTCAGTGCTTTGGCTTCAGAAGTAACCTTGCCCTGGCCTCCAAAAAAGCAGGGCTGCTTGTGTGAAGTAGTGTAATTGTAGAGTGAGTCTTCATGGCCTTCCTAATCTGCATATGCATGTGTGCCATGCAGTAATTAATGAGCTTGATCCTCACAAGCTTCTTCCAGCAAAATAATTTTTAGTAGGTGATTAATCAAAATACAGGGCAGATTACATTTAACCTTGACTTAACCATGTAGAAAATGTTGATGTTTACATGGGAGAGCCCAGTGTGGGGTGTCTGTGTACCTGAGCCCCTGGTCAGAACCCAGTTAGGATGTTCCATGGCACTTCACTTGACTCTGCACTCAGCTTTTGCTGTTGTGAAACGCACACAGTGGAATGCTGCAACTGAGACAAGAACTGAATTAAAGTCTGGAGTGGTCCTGTGATCTTTCTTCCCATCCCTGCATAATGGAGCACTGGTGTGAAATGAAACCTGTGTGGCTCAATAGCCACACAGTAATAATACATGCTACAGGAGCCTTCTCCCTCCCTCTGCTCCTTCCCTTCCTCTGCCATTTACTGACTGCTCCTTTTGTCATCTTCTGTGTCCTCTCACTATGCTAAGCCTGACAAGTGGAGGATTTATCTTCCCTGTGGCTCCCTCCAGTCCAGCTCAGAACATAGACATCTGCACCAGTCTTCCATGAGCCCCCACAGTGTTGTGCCACTGAGGAGCAGACAGGCACACAGGGTGGCTCTGTGCTGCTGTGCTAGGTTGACTCTCTGGCTTGGTTGCCACAAGCATGAGGAGCTTATTTGCCCTGCAGTGGTGGATTGGATACTCAGGAGGCTCAGCATGCTCACAGAACTTCTCCTTCCTCATCAGTCCCTACAATCCTCTTCCTGCTCCCAGCCTCCTGGCTCTGTGGTTGACACATCAAAGATTTCTGCAGCACTGGTAGCCCCTGTATCAATAAGGTTGTAACTTTCCTGATAAAAAGCACACTCAAAATCTTGCTGCAACTTTAGATCCTCCAGTATCTTAACAAAGTACCAAAACATCCTGGATTACTCAGCCTTCAGCAGTCAGTAATTGCTTGACTAAGCCAATTCAGGACACCATAGATCTTGAAGTCTTTCATTCTAGGCACTAGATTTATCTGCAAACCATGACAGCATAAAGGAGAATACAAGGGACTTGCTGTGCACTGCTGGATAGCTCTTTGCTCCTTTTTTCCTGGCTTTATGTAAGGTGGTTTTGTCCTTTCCCAGAAGTGCTGTTTTGTTGAGTCTGTACTCTATATTGCAACCTGTGTTTTCCATGTCCTTTTCTCAGGATGCATCAGTGACACGTTGGCAATGTCACTGTCAGAAATAACAAAACTATCCTGTCTAGAGGGCTAGAGAGAGTCCCTCAAAATTAGAGGGAGTGTCAGAGAGCCAACCAAAACCAAAAAAACCCTTACTCCTCTTCTAAATTCAATGTGCCCAGATATGAATGTGCGTTTGGCAGCAATGTCCCCATTACATTTCCCTAACATTGTCCAGGAATAGGCAGTCTATTTTGGGGGTCTTGTGCTCAGAGAGGACAGGTACTGTTCCCGCTCCTGATTCTGAGGCACCAATTAAACAATGGTGTGAGAGGCTGTTAGTAAATTGCTCTGTTACAGCTCCTCAGAAGACTGGCTTGCAAACTGCAGAGCCAACAAATCTTAGAAAGTCATTGAATGGGCATGCCAGAGATTCCTTGTTTGCTGAAGTGTTAATCCAGCTGTGCCAGTGCTCAGAAAGGACTGAAAAACACACCTACATCCCTTTATTCATTGTCTACTCCTCTGCCTGAGGGACTAAAGCACTCCGTGCTCCTGCCTGCTTGTCCTGCTACTCTGCATTAATATAACAAGTCAATGGCTCAAATGGGAATGGTGAGATGTGTGTCACGTAACAGGCACGTGTAAAGGACAGGCAAGCAAAGAGTCAATAGCCCAGCTAGATGTGCTCTGACTGCAAATGAGAACCACAGCCCTTGGGCACTGCTTCAGTCCAGCACTTTTCTTTGGAATGACCAAAAAGCCCAAATGCAAAAACATTCACCCTTTTTCTGCTTAATCTCAACTATCCTGTATTTCGTTCCAGTGTTTCATCACAACTCCATGCCCAGTTTATCCATGCTGCAAGTGCATGGAATGTGCCATATGCATGAGTAGATGTCATTTTCAATTTCTCCTTGAATATATTTTGGGATGCTGGAAGACTTTATTGCGGTCTTTTATAAGTCATTGATTTGTCAGTGTGAAAGGGAATTGGCCAGCAATGCATGCTCTCATCAATAAAATGGAGCATAAGTGCTTCCCCAGATGGAATTTTACTCCAGAGATGCAGCTCAGCAGGACTGCTTTTTGTGTCTCTTGTGGTTTCATTGTGGTTCCATTCCTCCTCCTTTGGTGGATTGCCTATCTTCCCAGACTGAGTATCACATCCAGAACATTGTAATCCCTGTTTTTCATTTTGGGAGACTTGCTATGGTTATTTTGCTAAGAAATATGTGTATGTGCATCTGTACAGCATGGACTGAGAGCACATTTTTGTTCTATGCAGGAAACAGGGAGTTGCAAAACCAGTGAATATGAAATGTCCAATAATGGCATCTCTGCATATTCCTCCTTTTATGTTCCCTCATGTAAATAAAAAGTAAATTCACTGATTCTGGATCAGAATTAAGGATTCTTTTCTTTTTCTTTTCCAAGAAGAAGAATGCTGTTGCTAGAAATGGGGGAGAGGGACTCCTAAAACGCACAAAGTCCTCTCAGGAGAGAGGTGACTGACAGAGGATGGCCGTGGTAGACAAGGGCTATGAAGAACTGAACAAGTAAATCTTTGAAAAATAAGGAGGAAAACTGTAAGTAGGGAAGAAAATGGGATTGTACCGAAGACAAATGACAGAAAACAGAAGATTGTACCTGTGGAAGAAGCTACAGAAATGTGTTTCTGAGGCTTCTCAGTCACCAACTATTCTGCTCAAAGCAGGGGGCAGCAGCATGGCGTTCCTTGATTGTTACATTGGCTGTTGATGCCCGTGCAGCAGTGATGCCCCAGAAACACCAGTGGCCACCAGAACCACTCTGCTTCTTGGAGGATGCTTGCATGTAACAGGTGGAACATTGTACAGTAGTGGCACTGCTGCTGCTCAGGCAGCTGGGCAGGATCCCACACGCAGATTTCTTGCTCAAGAGTAACACAGGGGAATCACTTGCACTAAGGGATGCTTAACCTTGATAGAGTTATGAGCTGCTTGTTTGTTGTAAGCAATACAGAAATTGAATAGTCTACTCTTCCCTAAACAAATGTCATGTAACATTGGATGCATGCAAACTAAAAATAGATTACCTAAAGAAAAGCTAATTACTTGGAAAGTCTGATAGAAAATTGAATTTCACTAATGGATCATTATGCAGTTTGCTCCATGCCCAACTATTTATAATTTGCAAAGAAACTGCAGTGAACAGGTTCAAAGAAATAACTGAAAGTAATTAAGTTTTACAGAACTGGTACTGAAAATCATCCATGATCTTCCTAAACCCTCATTTTTTTCTACTTGAGATTTGGGGTTTTAGAAGAGAAGTCAAAAAATGGGCATACTTATATGTAAATGCATCATGATCAACTGTATGTGATGACTCCATTTAATTTGAATTTGAACTGTGCAGTACTATAATACACAGCCCTTAAGGCAAAACAACAGAGCAAAAGAATCAGAAAAATGCTATAAATTAAGATTTACTTATGTGAGTGGAGAAAAGCAGCACAAATTCTCCCTGGAAAGTCTTTCCAGTTTACAAAACCTTTCACGTGCAGTATCATAAGTATCCACTTGGTGGTTACTTGTGCCTACAAAAGGAGATCCTTTTTTCCATCTCCAAGAATCAGTTTTGCTTTCCATTTCTCTTCTAGTAACAGACAGCATGCAAACCTCTGGCTGCATTTTACAATTTATGGCATAACAAGACATAAACATGTGGACTTTGGGTATCCTAGGTCACTCTTGCCAGGAGAAACAAATTTAAAATCAGTCTGGTGCAAATTCCTAACATAAACTAATTTCAGAGTCTGCAGCCATAGAACTGGATTGATTTAATCTGTATGACAACATGATATCTTTTCTGGTAGTATCAGCTGTCAAAATGTCTTTTTAATGCACTGAAACAATAAGTCTGGTCATTTGACTAGAAAAGATGACAGAACTTTTTTGGGCTATCACATATCTAAATGATCACAGCCCTGTGAATGCCATCTGTTTATTATGTGTAATATTCTGCCCATTTAAATTACTTTAAATCACTCATATAAATAACAGCCCAATGCCAGACAAAATTAGCTTATTAGATGGTGGGGTTTTTCTTTCTACACAACCCTAGTGCAACTTCTAAGTATTTCTGGAATTGCTTCAGACATGCATAAAGAGAGGCTAAAAGAGCCAGATTCAGTGTTGGCATAATGAGATCACTTGGCCTGAACTTGATGCAAAAACTGGAAACTGCATACAGAATAACTGGAAAACAATCTCAGCATTTTCCCTTCTTTGTTCACCCTTTCTCACACTGTGGACAGACACACAACATGCCACACAGCAGCAGATTCCACTGGAGAGCATCCTCTTAGGCTTGGAAAATTGTTCTCAAGTCACTGACTCCGATCCCAGGAAAAGAAAATTCCACTTATAATTCCCCTCGCAAAGTGATTAAGCTTCATCTCACAGCTAATTTTCCTTTTGGTGACTGGTAGCATAAACAAGCAAAGAATGTAGCAGAGAAGCAATAGGTAATATTGTCTCAGGCACAATTTGGGATATGTGGACAAAAATTCCAGGATATTTTTTACGTCTTAATTTTTCAGTCTTGTTTGAAGAATTACAGGTAAACCACAATATTCTCCAGTGATTGCCAAGGTATCTTACTGGCTTCTTCAGGCAATACTGTTTCCAAATGAGAGGGAAAAGTTGGCATGAGGTTAACAAAGAGATTAATTGAAAGGGGATATATGAGAAGAGCAGGACAATTAAACTCTGCCATGTAGAATCTAGAAAGTGGTAAAAGAGAAGGAAAAAGCTAATATCTTTGGCTTTCCTGGGCAAGTATGCCTAAGAAATTTTTCAAAAATTAAAAATCAAACAGGAGAAAATATATTTTTTTAATTTTGTTTATACATGGAAAAGCTTTTTCTGTCTAAACACTTGCCCTTGTTTAAATCAGTGAATTATACCAGGCTTTTCCCTTGCCCACAAAGCTGTACTCTGTATTTTATACTATGCCATTTTTCTGCTTCTGGTTCACAATGTGACCCAATAAACTCACTGCTCACTGGTGCCATAAAACTTCTGTGAGAACTTTGCAACATACTCTTTTTGATTAATGGCATAAATGAGAAAATACATTTGGATTCCTCTGGTAGACTCAGTACTCTGCAGGGGAATTTCACTGCCTAAAGGGCATGTTCAAACCTATGTCTAACCTTGCAAGGTTTCTCAACAGCAACTTTGTCAAAGGAAATCAGAAAGAAATATTTGAATGTTAAAATATATTTTCAAAATCAGTTTAAACAGCCCTTAAGTTTCCTGAGCTCCTAGAAGGAAAATAGATTCATATGTGCCTTGTGAAAGATTAGCAGATATGTACCCTATTTCCATAGACAACTCATGACAGAAGGTGATAAAATCAATCAAAGAGAGCAATAAGTCCTAATGAACCAGTTTTACATTTCATTAACTTGAGTGCCAAGGTAGTTCTTAATGGCTGATTTACTTTCTTTCTTCGTGAAGAATTCAGTAATTAGGAAAATAAGGTCTAACAGCATAATACAACTTGAGCCTGCAATGCAGTTTGTGTCTGAAGGTGATGAGAGGCGTGAGGGCTCAGCAGCTCCTTGGGCTGAGGACTCCTCATGGCCCTGGTCTGAGGAGCTGCTGGGCCCCTGCAGGGGCACAAAGCACAGGGGGATGCCATGCCAGGTTCCTACCTGGCTGTGCCAGGGCATCTCCCTCCTGGCTCCCTGAAGCCCCTGAAGCCTCCACATCTGAACTGTCACCGGTGATGTGCAATTTTGTTATGTGCCCAACACAGCAATGAAGAGGAGACCAGTTTGATGGTGACATCATGCTCTAAGCACTAATTCAAAGATTAATTGGCTAGGAACTAATTCAGTTAGTCCTGGATTATTTTTACTGCCCTTGATGTCGCCTGTCTTAATTCAACTTCTACTAATTAATTTCCATCAAGTTTAATTCTCAGACAGAATGAGAATAGGAATATAGCTTCCTTTGGGAACACAGGAATGCAACATGAAGCACCCACAGTTTAATATATACAGAAAGCAAAAAATCTCTGATGCTGAGGGATTTTTAAAAAAATAATTGCTATGGCTCATAGGGACACTCATATATATGTGTATATATATACATATATATTTACACACACACACATATATATATACATTATTAATTCTGTTAGTCTTAACCTTGAAGCTGAGGGAAATCTGAAATTAGACTTGAATTTTGCAGATAGCAATAGATTGTTATTAAAGGCTAAATCACTTGATCCTAAATCACCTAGGCTTTTAGCTTTTACTAAATCCAAGCTTTCTGGGTCAATTCTTGACCTGTTCTGAAGCTCTCTATGTACATGTGTACAAGAAGGTATGTGCACACACACATACATATTTAGCAGACTTGTGCAGCTTTTCCCACCCACTAAAGCCAGTGAGATATTTAAAAATTCAGAGCCTGAGCAACTAGATACAACCCCTTCCCCCTCCTGAAATGCTATATTGAAATCCTTTGAGAAGACAGGGTTTTATTCTTTGCAAATGGGATTTACCATAAAATGAGACTGGTAAACTACCCAGTGTAAGTGTCATATAACCTGCAGTTGCTTCATTAAGCTCCGTTTATCTTGTACTTTTATTTTTTTATTAAAACTATTAAAGCAATATTAAAACTACATTAAAACCTAATATTATTTTATTAGTTTATTTCTTCATATTCCATAATTTCAAAGCATCAGATACCTGCATGTTGAAGTTAGAATTGCTCATGCTACATATAGCAGCTGTTTTCAAAAGTCAAGTGTAATTAGATTTGTTTTTAGAACTATTGTTGAAACACCAATGACGCATATACAGAATTTCACAGACATTTAATAAAAATGCATAATATCCTTTGGGGATTGCTGACACAGAGAGAAGTCAAGATCCACACTTCAAAATACATGTGGGTTTGGTAGTGCCTAAACTATTACCCAGACAGCTTAGGACCAAGCAATAGGGACTTATGCTTGACTTTCCCCCACCACCCTCATCCCTCTTCCATGTGGGACATATCCCAGGATTGTTCCAGACATCAGTATGGCAGATCTGCAATTTTATCTCCTAGGTGGCAGCAGTCACTGATGAAGGTTGGCTGTGTTTCAAGCCTAGCTGGTACTCCCACAGAGGAATGGCTGAGCAAAACTCTTCCTTGACCACTTTTTGTCCTAGAAATTTCCAAAGAACACCCCAAGCTGGTCAGAGACAGCTTCTGAAAGCATTTTCTATCAGACTGAGAAACAGGATTAAAATCTTTTAGTTCCTAGCTGCTGCCTCCTTGGTCTTTGCTGCTTGCCACATTCCCAAGAAACAGACTGTATCACCAGTGCCCCAAAAGTAAGGCTCCCAGTAAAAGGATCAGGGGAAAGAAAGAGAAAATTTGAAAAGGCAGCCTCAGCAGGTGAAGAAATGAGACGGTGGAGAAATTGAGCAAAACACACTGGCAGAAGATGTGGCTAATGATAATGATTCTGCTTCTGAGACTTTGGAGATGAAAGTAATTTTGCTCTTCTTGCATCTCCCTCCCCACTGACAGTCTCTAGAAAGGAAAGCTGGAATATGTCCAGCAATATTTTTATCTTTCCTTTTATTTTCTGCCACAGTCTGCTGTCTACTTAGAAGCTGCATTTCAAGCCCTGCTCTGCCAGGTAGAGGAGAACTGCACTGATCATGTAAAAGGTGTGGATAATAGCAAGTCTGCTGCACCTGTGTTTTTCCCTTGCTGTTCTGGAAGATAAAATTCGATCCTATCAATAGAGACATCTTTCTTTTTAAAGACTTGTCAAGGAAGTATTTCTCATTAAATTAGACATGATGCTACGTACATATATCACTGAACTGAGCTCTCTAAGCAGAGATATCTGCACCTGGAGTGAGGCAAGGATCCCAGGATCTTCCTTGCTGTCCGGTGGAGCTGACCACACCACAACAGGGACACAGCCACAGGGAGACAACGAGAGGGCAGGGACACAATCTATCCACCCAGTACACCCTGCCTTGTTTTGGCACCGTATCCAACGTGGCCGCCGCGGGAGGCAGGGCACGGGGTGCCGGGCGGGAGCCAGCCTGCATCCCGCCACCGGGGGCTGGGGCAGCTGCTGGGGAGCCAAGGGGCGACCCACCACAGGGGAGCTGGGGGCTGAGCTACTGAAAGGGCATCTCTCTCTTCCTCCATTGGCTCCGGGGAAGTTACTCTAGAATAAATGACAACTTTTTATTCCTTTCCCCATTTGTCGGGAGACGAAGCTTTCACCAGAGGGACCTGTCCGTCTCCAGGCTGCCTCTTTCAAAGCATCGGGCAGCCGCCCGGACGGCAAAGGGTTCCCACAGCAGCATCCATCACCCTTCAAACTCCTTTTATTCCCGGGTGAGAAACTCGCAGAGGAGAGGCGGGGGGCGCGGGCAGCAGCCGCCAAGTGGCTGCAGGGGCCGCTTGGCACCGCGGAGCGCAGACAAAAGCCGGCGGAACTACGTGGCTTAAATTCAAAAGGGGCGCTCGGGGCTCCGCCAGGGCAGCCCCGGCCCGGGGAGGGGGCGGGA